>JANHFY010003458.1:0-13995 GCA_027560095.1 Chloroceryle inda | reverse complement strand
TTCTTAACTTTTTTTTTTTTTTTAAGATGCTCATTAAGATCTTTTGTCTAGAAAACAAGTATGTTTTTCTATGCCATAGAGCAACTAAATTCTAATTGCTGGCTTCATTATACAGAAAAGTAGAAGTGTAACAATCAAGAGCCTTATTACACATACATAATTGAGTTTCATTGCAACTTATGAAAACATAAACTGTCTTAAACACACTTGCAGAAAATGTTGCATCATCAAATCCACACTTTTATTATACAAAAGTAATTGTGTTTAAAGACACCAAACATATGTTACATATACAAGGGAAAAACCACAGCAAAGCAGAACTCTAATATGATTCAGAAGTTTTAGCAATTCTCAGATCTTCGAGTTGTTTTTGCTTTGCTTTTTTAAATTTATATGACACAAAATGAAGGCCAGTGGAGCTAACACCAGTGGAACATGCTTCAGTTGCTTTTGGACAAAACCATTTGAACAAAGTCTTATTAATTTAATTATTAATCTAATTATCTAATAAAGAACATTAGATTCATAGAAGTCTGCAAGGTAGACATCTGCAGCTGAGTTTATTGTCCAATCTCATGTTAGTAGCTGGACATAAGCTTTTACTGAATGTTTTTCATTCCATTCTGACACAGATTTAAAACAAAACAAAACAAGAACAAACAAAGCATTGCCTAAAATGTCTACTTCTTTCTATGCAGTCAAATGCATACAAATATGCATTATATAAGACTCAAGCTAGATAAGATCAATCCACTTTCTATCAATCTTCAATGTGAATTGTTAATAGAGTTTGAACTTGGTTCTTCAGTTCAAATCAAGGGTGAAATTTTATTGCTGGACTGTCTTAAAGAAGAGGTATTGTGAGCCATTGTCAGCTCATGTCTTAAGATTCAATACCTTCTGCTTTGGAGACTCACTGGGAGTCATTCATTTTGTCACCAAAGATAGTAGCCTTCAAACACACCTTTTCCACTTCAAATCTTGATGTAGAACATAGACTTTGATCATTTATCGCATCCTGTGGCAGACCTTGCTAACACAGACGTGTCACTTGAGTTCAAGCTTGCCGTTTGCATTTGGAAATTTGGAATTTCCATTTGGAAATCCATTTGGGATTTCCCTTCTGGAATTCTTGAGTGAAGCAAGTAGGATTTTTTTTTTGCAACATTGTGTTTCTTCTTGTTGGCATGTTTCTTTATTCTAACATATGACCTCAGTTCTAGGGAAGATTATGGAACAGTTCATCTTAGCGGAGATCACATGGCAAGTGCAAGACAACAGGGGGATCGGGATCAGGCCCAGCCAACAGGGGTTGATGAAGGGCAAGTCCTATTTAACCAGCCTGATCGCCTTCTACCCCCTCGTGGATAAGGGAGGAGTGGTGGATATTGTCTACCTGGACTTCATTAAGGCATTTGACACCGTTTCCCACAGCATTCTGCTGGAGAAGCTGGTGGGTCATGGCTTGGACAGGCAGACTCTTTGCTGGGTTAGAAACTGGATGGATGGCTGGGTCCAGAGAGTGGTGGTAACTGGAGTTAAGTCCAGCTGGCAACTAGTTGCAAGTGGTGTCCCTCAGGGCTCAGTTTTGGGACCAGTCTTGTTTAATATCTTTATTAATGACCTGGATGAGGGGATAGAATGTGCCCTCAGTAAACCTGCAGATGGCACAAAATTAAGTGGGAGTGTCAATCTGCTTGATGGTAGGACGGCACTGCAGAGATATTTGGACAGGTTGGAGCAAGGGGATGAGGTCAATGGGATGAGGTTTAACAAGGCCAAGTGCTGGGTCATGCACTTCGGTCACAACAACCCCAGGCAATGCTACAGGCTTGGGAAAGAGTGGCTGGAAAGCTGCCTGGCTGAAAGAGACCTGCAGGTGCTGCTGGTGGACGGACAGCTGAACATGAGCCAGCAGTGTGCCCAGGTGGCCAAGAAGGCCAACAGCATCCTGGTCTGTATCACAAATGGTGTGACCAGTAGGAGTAGGAAGGTGATCTTCCCCCTGTACTTGGCACTCGTGAGACCGCACGTTGGGTACTGTGTCCAGTTTTGGGCACCACAGTACAAGAAGGACATTGAGGTGCTGGAGCGGGTCCAGAGAAGGACAACAAAGCTGCTGAATGGTCTGGAAAACATGCCTTATGAGGAGAGAGGAGGTTTAGATTCGATATTAGGAAAATCTTCACTCAGGGAGTGGTTAGGCACTGGAACAGGCTACCCAGGGGTATAGTAGAGTCATCCTCCCTGGAGGTGTTTAAAAAAACGAGTGGATGTAGCACTTGAGGCTATGGTCTAATGGATGGATAGATGTTAGGATGAAGGTTGGACTCGATGATCCTAGAGGTCCTTTCCAACCCTAATGATTCTATGATTCTATGATTTGCATGAGAATAAGCCATCAGGTATGAGCCCAGCTAATTTAGAAGGGAACAGTGCAACATCCCTAGGCAGATGAACAACTTCTTATAGATCCATGCATGATTACCGGAGCCAGATACCCAGGTTTCACTGCATTGCTCTAGGTTCTCCACTAAATAGTGTCCATAGATACATATATATTTAATATATAATTTTCCATTTCCCACATCTACCATTTTGCATTAAGACAATCCCATTCTCAAACTTCAAATTACATCCTAGAGAAACACTTAAAAACCTATATTTAATATTTAGATTTCACCAGTTGTTCTGAATTTACTTATTATTACTAGTGATATTTACTACTAATGCAAATATTATTTTAGGGTACTAGTCTTGTTTGAGATGTCCCTGTGTTTTGAATAAACACATGGAAAGCATCATCTCTAAAATAAGAGACTGGACTCTGAGGAGAATATCATAAATTGGCATGAATGGACTCAGGCAACAGTTCATAATACACCCATAGCAAGAAACAAATTTAGTGGTTCCTAGTTCAGAGCCTTATCCAAGAGACCAAAATTCTAATTCAATCTCAGCTCAATTAATCTAATCATTGGGTAGTAAGTTCCATATTACACCTTTTCCTGATCCTTAGCAATAAGTAATTAGTTCAGTACAAGCATCTGACATTTTCTCCTGACCATTAATAAAAAACAGTGCAGCTATTCATTCCAGTCAGTAGCACCTTGACTGTCTTCCCCAACAAATAAATGGTGAGAGCAGGAAATAACATAAAGCTTTTTTTTTTTCCTTGAGTCTTGCAGTGTTTCCTTTGCCTTATCTATCAACTCTTTTGCTAGTATTTGTAATGTGCCCTATTGTGACATCTTTGCTTGGTTCCACATGTTTTATACATCAGTTCCTCTAACATTCATGCAGACTTTATAGAGATCTATTCAGAGACTGATATATGTGCACTATTAATTGTATATATTATATATAGTATATGAAGCAAGAGGGAGAAAGAGAGAATCTGATTACTCTAGGGCATCAGCTCCTTTCAACCAATAATAATTTAACATCTCTATTAACTACCTTTTGATGTTCTCTGTAGAGGGTACATACTGTTTTATATACAGGATGCATAATAAATTCCTATGAGATTATGCTGCAATTGAGTAGAAAGTCTATAATGCATAAGTGATGGAGCTGCAAAGAAGCTAGGAAGGATTTTCCTTTCAAAATAAGGTCACATATTTATATCTCATAGGGCAACATAATGGGTGCTAAAGAGCAAGAGGCACCGAGTTGCACTTTTTGGTGTGCTAAGCCTTTCTGTATATCCACCGCTGCTTGAAAAATGAGGCGATACATGATAAGAAGATGAGGAAGAAAAACCCATAACCTTCTGAATCTCCAGCCAAATATTTGGGATGTCTTTCTTCAGAATAGAGAAAAAACAGATTGGGATTAATTGTAGCTCTCATTAGCTGAAGGAGCCATCTCTTTTCAAGTAGGATAGAACTTTTAGTCACCTCTCTTAGGTGGGATTGTTGAACGCTGAAAGGTGGCCATTTGTGCTACAGGCATTCTCTCCCTGTGACAGTAGGAGACTAGGTGTCACAGACCAGATGCCTCACTCTTGCAGCCAGCAGGTTGCCAGCTATGTTTCCAACTCACTGCCTGAAAGGAAGCTATTCTACAACCCATCTCTATCTCTGATCCTTAGTGACTGCAGAATGCTTTTTAACTTATTATGATAAAGACAGTTTATTCCATAACAGGCAGCATATCTGTCTGAGAAGAAGGGAGCCCATATTCCAGTCTGAGTTAACATATGATGCATCAGAGACTTGGGATTGAACCATCCAGGAAAGCAGTTGTCACTCACTGTGTGGATCCCATCCAGTTCTATCCTGAAGTTCTGCTGAAGTGATATGATTCCACAGTAAATTTTGTTTTCATATAATCAGTGTTTTCCATTTCAGATAAAATTACAAAAAGAAATGCCAACTGTCTCAACAGGCTAATCCTGCACTGAAGAACTTTGGTCACCTATCAGTTTAAAACCAATTTTGTTCAACCATTTGCATTGCTTAAATTGGAAAATATGGTCACAAAATTTTGTGTTTTCCTGGAGTAGGTGCATATTAGAAAACAAATAATCTGATATCCTTAGTTATAAATATAATAACAAATGTTGTTTAACTGTATTTATAGAGTCTTGAAAACTGTCACTTAGATATAAGTCTTAGAGAATAGTCAATATTAAGAAGTTTTTTTCTGAAAATATCAGTTTGTCATAACTAAAGGTGTGCATAAAAAAGGATTCATTATAAACATAGATGTCTTCAGCTTGAAAACCAAAATGGAGAAAAACTCTTTAACTGCCAAAACTATGTTGTTTTTCAAACCAAGCAAATAAACAAATGAACAAACAAATCCTAAACTAAAACAAGTTTGGGGAGATGGTTCAAGTGACTTGCCTTTCAGGACCTAAGTAATACATTAAAATGTATCCTAAAAATTAATTGAAAAGGCTTGGAACTGAAAGAACAAACTTATATTTGTTCAATTTTTGTCGAGCATCACTTTTAACAAATCCCATTTTCCTTATCTGGGGTACGATTGTTGTTTCATATATTCACAGCTGTCACAAATGGAATAAATAAATACATTTTTGGCTTGGTTTCAGCTAGAAAAATTGTCATATCCCATATGCTATGGCATTCGATATAATGTCTCTGCCTAAGAAACCACGTACATTTCTATGCCTGTTTGTGTCCACAGTTAGTCATACAAATGTATAATGGACATACATGCACATGTGCTTGAGAGGGGGAAAGAAATTATGTATGGATTCATCTGTCTCCAAAATCAATTTAATTTTCTTATTCACAGAAATCTGTAAAGAATTGAATGCATAAGTGGAATCTCTCTTTCAAATATCATTGTTCTGTAAAACTAAGCAAGAGAATTCACATGCATGGAATTTCTTGAGAAATGCAGTATGTGTCTATTTCCTCCTAGATCTGCCTCCCACAAATTAGAGGTGGAGAAATAATACAGGTTTTCCACATCATAGGCAAAAATTAAAATATCTACATAGGAGAAAGAGTCCTGAAGCACAAGATAGAGTGAGAAGTTTCTATCTCCCTATATCCTTCATCTAACTGAGGAAGAGGGGGCTCTTAAAGTGAGCAGAGAAAAATGCACAGGCTTTTCAATTCTAATTTAAGGTCTAGCTGGACACACACTAGAGTTACATATAGTGTAAAAAAAAAAGAAATCTCAATGTGAAGAAGGATAAATCCCAAACAGTTTGTCTTTGTAGGATGAATCCTTTCTCTCAGGAAAGATGGAAACCTTCTTTCCAGTTATTTTGAATTATTTGTTGCTTCTTGGATTTCAACAAACTCTGAATAGTTGTATCAAGATCTTCAGGAAAGTATCTTTCTTTTTCTTAGGCCTGGCTGTGTCTGTAGAAACTGGTGATCTCTTAAAAACTTGCCTGCCTCAAGGCTTCCTCTAAGTGGCTTTCTTCCAAGGCCGGCCTGTCCTCTAGAAGTTTCTATACATTAATAAAATCAACTGGGTTTGAGGAATGTTATTTCCTCTCTATGTATCACCATAACAGCTGAAACTAGGCAAATGAGAATTTCACTCCCTGTTGTGTAGTCCTCTTTCAAAAGAATTCAAGCCACAGGACACTGCAAGCCGACAATACAGTGTCATCTTTGTCACTCAATAGGTTTTAGGTTTCTCACTGTGAAGTCAACAAACAACAAATAAATTACACCAGTGACTATAAGAGTTCTCAAGAAGTATTAACATCACTAAAGAAAAGTACATTAAAAAAAATGAAAGGGATAAGATACTAAAAATCAACTGGGGGGGGAAAAAAAAATCTTAGATTATTAAAACTTCACCATTTTGTTCAAAATTGGGTCTAATGATCAGGAGTTTAGTTCCTTACTAATTTTGACTAGTCAACTATAATGCACATGACTACACTGTGAGTAGTAGTATTTCAAAATGTAATCCTAGTGTAATATAAAAGACAACTGGCTCAGTATTGCACAACTGATGTAAGCATAGCCCCCCTGATGTTATGCATGCAGTACCTTGGTTTTTAATTTTGTGCATGTGAATGTGTGTGTCCCCATGTGTCTGCACATACACTTGAGAATGCATGCACATGTTATACATGCATGTGATGTGATGTGACCGCCAGCTTGGAGTCTGTTGTTAGACCAGAGTGGCATGGAATAGAAAAAGAGGAAAAGATGAAGAAATTGCTTTGGCAGAAAGGAAAGCTTTGGCTTTACAGTAAGTCACCCACACTTGAACCTTCTCCACCCTCAACACTCCAAAATCCTCCTGCAGGTAAGGGCACTGCTCTAGAGTGATATTCACCTGGTAAAAATATTTACATCTATGGAGAGTGACTGGCTAGGTGGAAGGTAATGAACTGTGATATTTCACATAATGGTGCTGTCCAGAGATCCTGCGGAATGACTGTCAAGTGTCAACATTCAGTGAATAAGACCAACTTAAAACAGAAGACAAAACCACTAAATTATTTTTGTTCTGTACAGAATATCCAGAGACTGGCCTCACCATGGCCTCAGATCCCCAGTTATATTTCGCAGCTATGCTTTTGTCACCATTGCTTGCCCTTAGCTTTGCAAAGCTCTGTATTTTGAAGGCTCAGACAACAGAGCCCACTGTGAGGAGAGACTGACAAACTATTAACCCATAACTAAGGATAGGCAGTGAGCAATATTTCAAAGAATGAAATTTTTCCGCTTTGTTTTCTGTTGCTTGCTGATTCTCTTCTAGGATGCATATAGGTTTTCTGTAGATTTTGAACTTGGATAATCTTTTTCTTTTCCTTTTTTTTTTTTTTACTTTAAAACTTCTAACTTTGAGGAAATTATATTCCTGCTTCTCATGTTTCCTCTTCCCCATCTTTTCATGGAATGAATAATGTCAGTCATTTGCAAACGATGTTTGATAAGGTCTGGAACACTCAAGTGAATGTGTTGCTAAAATACAGATTGGGGGTTCTCCTATCTGTCAGATATTCCTTCATAGGAGTTGCTGGATAGTAATTATGAAATCATGCTTCACATTATGAGTGTGTTTGTTATGATTATTTGGAGAAAAAGAAGAATATGAACAATTCTCTAAAGTGGCTGCCTGTGTAGCCTTGGTCCTGATTTTTCGCTGTTTTTTTTTCATTTGTTCCACTTCTAGTTCAGTTCCTCCACACTTCAGAATACCTTCTATTCTTTTTGAGGAAGAAAATCTCTCCCTTTTTTGTGGCTGTAACTCATTGCTCTCTGTTACTTTTTTTTTTTTCTTCTTTTCTTTTGAGTACTTAGAGTAAATCTACCTCACTTCAGCTTCTCTTACACCTCTCCCTATGAGTTCTGTGTCATTTTTCTGCTAGTACTTAGATACTGCCTACTCTTTACCACTTCTGCTATCATGTTATGACTCTCTATCCATGATACCCTCTCAGGTTTTAGCTTCCACCACCATTGCTCTTGCTTTGTGTCTCTAAGACTATTTCTGAAACATCTGCTTCAACTGATGGTATCTTTTACTGCTGCTGTTTTCTATTCTATTTCAGAATGAGAAGGGAATCTCACCTGAGCCCTGAGGGTTTCTCCTGCACTCCTGGGGATACTGTTTAGTCACTGACATTTTCTTTGCTAAGAGTTGTCACTGTGATTGCTTGTACATGGCATCTCTTCAGCATGAGAAAACATGGCCTAGCAAGTGACATTTACCTTTGACCTTTTGCTACTCCTTTACCTACTATGTGTCAATTGCACTTTCCTCAAGGTAGGATAACATGTAGCTTTCATGCTGCCTCTGCTTTATATTTAGGTGATTACAGTGTCCAAGCTTTTCCCATTGAATGAGGGGTCTAAAGAGCTTTGCTTCAGAAGAACTCAGAGCAACTGGTATCATTTCAGCTCTTTGGAACTGGGTGGGGTGAGAACCTTTTTGTGTTTAGCTGGAACATTGTTTTGATTTATCCTGATGGGAGGTCCTATTTGCTCAAGTAAAACAGTCTTCAAAGCTATAATATATTATGAGGAATCAAAAATTGCTTACTGAAAAGGTATTGTAAAATGACTAAAATTGACTTTATGGCCTGAGGATATTCCCTCTAATCATGTATGAAATACACGGGATGTTTTCCCCATAGATGTTAGTCATCTAGCTCAGTCCTTCTCAACCTGTGATCCATGAAGTATTAGAAATCAAGACATCTGTGGAATGATTGTAGGAAATCATCATAGTTTCTCATTTACTTTGCCTATTTAAAAGGTCAAATCTCCAAGTCATATATTTTCATTCTCTATCGGCATGACAGCTTTCTTGAAGGGTAAGGAACTATCTACTAAGACATGTCAGATTCATCTACCCTGCTAAATTTATATCTGAGAAATCCCTGATAGAGCTGGGACCAAACTGGTCAGTCTATAAAGCACGGTGTGATTAGCTTGGCTGACACACTGGATGGATATGTGTAGACAGTTTCCATTTTGGCATTTACTTATCCTGAGCTAATCTCTCCAGAACATCTGAAACACTACTCAAATAACAAGAGTGGAGTAATAGATGGTGATTGATAGTTTCACTTTGCTTGCATGGTGCATCCAGCTCCCCTCATTTACTACCTATTTAGGTAAGTTGATTTTTACATTTTAACAATTCAGTAGAGACCGAAGTTAAGCTCACACCATTACCAAGCTTGCAACAAAAAATGTCTTTGTTCTGAATGTCAGAGGTTCTTTTCCATCTCCTATTGCTTCCTCATAGTATCAGAGATGAGTCCAAATCTGTCAACCTTGTTTTATTTTGAAAGTCAAGATGCCTAAGGAATTTTAGAAAAGTCAAGTTTAAAGGGGTGAGAAAAGCTGTAGCAAACTTATACGGAGACCATAAAGGGAACAGGATAGACAATTGTCACATTATAGGCTTTCATGATCTCATGAAAATAGTAAGAGAGAGAAAGGGAAACGTTTTAGTTTTTCAGACTAGGTTATCCAAGACATTACCAATATCCCAGGCTAGTAGGGTAAGAGGCAGAATTTCACATATTTATGCAGACCAAAGAAGCCTAGGGAAAAAGAAAAAAGGCAAAAAAAAAACCCCCATAACACTGATCACAGGCAAATTTGTAATTATTCTGACGCTGTTAGTGACTACTGCCATGCAGTCTTTTGGAATGGCTGCATCTCTTAACAGGGAATAGCATACTAGCACTGTTAAGGTAAACCCTTCTGACATGTGCTTTTGCAGAAATGTTTGAATAAATAAACAGTGTAATAGTTGGAACTGTTTTATTCAGTCTTAATATGCATCTCAGATAAACATATCATCTTGACAGGCCTGAGCAAATACACAAAAGCTGCCTTTTTTTTTTTTTTTTTACTTATTCTATTTGAGGCTGGCATTACAACTATATGTATCCATGCCAGCCCAGTGGCTAACAATTCACATGAAGAAAAGACCTCATTCTTTCTTAAATCCTGTTTTTCACTTATACCCATCCAAATGGCATGTCTGGCCAGCCATCCTTTAGTACAGTAATGAGGAAATGAGGGAAATCTTTGTCCTAATAGTGCCACTGGTCTGAGGTAAATATAGTCAAGCGATATACACGGAGGTTAGATAGTCCTTTTGTTGATATCTGTCTGGATGAACAGAAGTGCTGTTAGATTTCCTTACAGAACAATTCATTTCACTTCTTCTTGTCTCCTTTTGTTTCTGAAGAAATGCACATAACTTCATAGAAATACTTTTTGTGGGTTGTTTTTTGTGTTTTTTTTTCATCATAGCCCCTGACACAACTGACTTCAGGATTCAGAAGAAGTCTCTGGTTTGTTAAGACTACAAAGCACACTTCGGTTACTATCAAGCACAAGAACAAAATTTGCTTTGTTTTCTTCCAGGGAGCTGCTATTCATTTAAAATAATACCTGGATTAACATATTCCCTCTGCCACACATATGCGTACCCATGCCTTCATGGCAACTTTGCTCACAGGTTTCACCTTTAAACACTTACTTTCAGCAAAGCTTCTGAGTGCCCTGTGAACCACACAGAAAGTCTCTGAAGCCTTGGGGCAAAAGGGTTAACTACAGATGACAAAGTGCAACCGTCACTGCTATAACTAACCCTTCATGCCATTTTTTCTAATAGGCTTTTGCACTTTCAAATTGCTCCATTCTCAACCTGAAAGAAATAGCTACTGATCCTGGGGCAAGAGCAAGTCAAAAATAAATGACAACTTGATTTAGCTGGGATGGCCTGTCACAAAACAGACTTGTGATTTGTTGCTTTCCACAGTTGTTTAGTATACTGTAGTCCAGCCAGGTACAGTCATTTGTGTGGGAATGTCTGGTAGCATTTACTTCCGCTCTGAGGAGGCTCTTCAGAAAGGTTTGAGTTTGCAGTCTATATATATAACACCTACTGCACTGGTGCAAGGGATGACTATTCCACATGGTGGGACCTCCATGTCACAGGTTTTGAAACATGAATCCCTCTGTGCTTCTCCTTCCATGTTAGACATAGCAGTCCACTCTCACAGCCCCATCTCCAACTCCGTATTAACACCTCTTAGTAAAAGGGTTAGTTCACAACCCTACATGTATTTAGCTTTCTTCTGCTCCACTCTTCCACCCCATGCAGCCCCAGGCCACAGAAACATGGAAATAACAGGATTGGATTGAACCAGTATGCAGCTTGGCCAGTATGTTGTCTATCAGAGTGACAAAAAGCTAATGACTAGGGAAGAACATAGGAACAGGAAAGCTATATTTGTTGCTCTCAAAAACTCTCTCAGCATGTAGCAAAACTTGTTCAAAAGTCTCCTAGCCTTCAATATTCTGAGGGAATTCTTCATCCACAGATACAGCTTTTAGTTGATAGCCTTTGATAAGTATTTACTGTAATTAGGTTAATGAGTCTTTCAAGCTGTGTCATCTTTTTGCCTTTGTACCATTTCTCAGTGAGGAGTACCACAGCTCTATTACATGGTATAGAAAGGACATAATCTGCAAACATTCCCTTGACTTGCCACCTATCTGTCACTCACCACTTCACTCTAATTTGCTTTTTGCTCTCCCTTTTCTTAACAGTCCCAAATGGAGGTGAAAAAAATTGAGCCTTTGCAATTTCTATAAATGTTGAAGTACTCAAGCTTTACGTTGACAATATTCATCTTTGTCATCCCAAGAGATAACATCATTCACCATCTCAAAATGTATTATCTAGGTGCCTCATTTTCCTATTTATTTGTTTCAATGGTCTCTGACTACACTGATCTATACATTTATTACAGAGGACCAGACTCAAAATACACAGCTTTCTCTTTCAGCAGAAACAAGGAAATACTTTGAATTTTCAAGTGGAAAACTTTGACTTTCCAGTTGCAAATAAAATGGGCTGAACCACATTATCAGGGAAGACAAACCACATTTAGTTTTTTGACTGACCTTTATAAATTCCATTAATTTTTAATTTGAAGAATTTTGATATGAATCCCTGAAGTTTTTCCATGCTTACATCTAAATGAAAGACTTAAGTGAGCATTTTGCATGCTCCTTTAACATTGAATCACTCATTTAGAAAAGACATAATGGTTCATTGACATTGTTGAGGAGGCATCCACAAAACAAAGTAGCTGCTCAAGATGTAGTTTTATTCCAAAGAAAACTTACCCAACACTCGTGACAGACCAAAGTAAAAAAATTTAGATGTTAAGTGGGAATATAATACTACATAAGTAATTACCAAGTTTTGTGAATATTCTTTTTTTTTAGAAAAAATATCCAAAATGTACACACACTCAAAAAAGTGAAAATCTCCCACTCAGGGGTGTCCAGAAAAGGGAATCACTTACTTGTGAGAGGCTAGGGCTCACTTATGGATATATATATATATCTCCAGAAGAAGTATTCATTCACCAAAGATGGAATTCAGGTTTTACTGAGAAGAAACTGAGCAGTTTCCTTGGGTGACATTCTGAACCAAGAGAATAGTTCCTGACTGCAACCTCAATGGCCTGAAGAGGGTTGACTTAAACTGACTGTCCAGCTGGGCTCCATTTATAAACTAGTAGAATCTGATCTATGATTTTATATAGTCATGTGGGAACTTATTGGCTCCAGTCACAATAAAAATGCTAAAATAAGGGCATAAGAATAAGAGAGTCAAAAATAAGGGCTCAAAAAGAATCAGAAACAATGTTTCAATAGCCATAAAACCACAGTCTTTGTCACTGTGGGTATACGAGCCACAGCTACTTCTCAAGGTTGTTTCATCACATGTGCTAGCTAGGCTTTAAATTAGATGCTTTAACTGTCTACAGTTAACCGTGATGAAACCAGGCTTACATGATTATACCAGAGACATCCTAGATGCAATTTCTTTACTTTTTTATTGAGTGCAAAAATGCCCCCAAGCCCAAGCTCCTTGCTTTGTTATTTTCCACAGACATTTACAAATAAATGGAATAAGTGCCATAGGTAAACATGTCTAGACATGAGAGCTTGTAGTACATCTAAATGTTATGCAATTTTCTTAAATTGCAATATCTGCATCAGTGATAGGCTTTGTCTCCATTTTAGTACAATTCCTGTTGTTGTGTAGCCGTCACCTTCAACTACAGTTTCTAGCCATTACCATGCTACAAATAATAATTTGTAGTAGTAGTAAACAATATATTTAAAGGCAGGAGACAAATATAACCAATAGCAGAACTGTGCAATGCCAAAATGACATTAGGAACCAGCCATCTGAAAAAGAAATCTGTTTGAAGATATTATATTATGATGCTCTGACTTTACTGATTAGAAATTCTATAGGCCAGAAACATAATTTTGTTCAAGTCACCAATAATAATTAGTGATTAGTGATAGAAGCCTAATTATTTGTTGCTCTTTCCTTCAGAAATTCCATTTCAATCATTCAGAAAGTCTTTGTTTATTTATTGCTAACTAGCGTAAAAACCTTAATTTATACCATGAAATTAAAAAGTGGTATTGGTAGGAGCTGCCTTCATGATGCAACTCATATCAAGGAGAGGAAAAGAAAGAAGGAACATAGTGCTGCTGTTTGTTAATTAATAATAAGGCATCCAGGCATTGTGGAACACTAAACCCACTTCACTACAGCTGAGATGTAAGTGTCCTCTTTTCCTTACTATCTGTTTCAGTCTTTTCAAAAAGCCCCTGAGTGGTTTCAGGGTGCCATTGTACAGATACAGAATTGATGCATGTCCTTGAAAAATACCAGTATGAATATAGTCAAACATTGAGGAAACTGAGCCAGTGAACTAGCTTGTCCATTAACACCCAACAATAAAAGCACAGAAATAATTCTTTCTCCTTTTAGTCTAGGATGCAAGTCAGTAGATCCCATGCCATCCATCTATGTAAAGTTTCAAATTTTTTTTTTTTTTTGACTTACATAATTCTTCTCTCTTGCAAATGCTATTATTTTATGCTAACACTTTTTAAAGGAATCTCCGTCTTTATTATTGATCTACTATTTTTTAAAAAGCCATTTACTCTAGTTAGTAATATTCAATTATTTAATATT
>JANHFY010003457.1:0-13158 GCA_027560095.1 Chloroceryle inda | reverse complement strand
CCCCCCGCGTTTTGGCTCCTGAACCAGCCCTGTCCTCCTTATCCGCCCCCAAAGCCTGACGCACCCTGGGATGTGGCATCCCCATCTGCGCCTCTGGGACTCCCCCCAGCTCCTGTCCCCTCCTTTGCCGCCGTTTCCAGCCCATCAGCAGTCGGTTGCCAATTCCCCTCAGCAGCTGCCGGGACTCCCAGGCAAAACCGTCCTTTCCTGGCCCCTTTTTGTAGCATCTGGTGCAGTTCTCCCTCGGCTCGGGGAGGGAGGGCACAGCAGAAGCCCTGTGATGGGCACTGGGGTGTCACAGGGATGGCACCAAGTCCCTGTGGTGCTGTGGTGACCATTGGCACAGGAGGTGGTCAGAGTGCAGTGAGTTCTGGGGGAGTCTGAGGGTGCCTGTTTGCTCCCCAGGGCTGGAGGTGGCACTGGGGACTTGCTGGAGGGTGACACGTGTATGTGGGTGGTGGCATCCCCCTGGCACAGCAGCGTGGCCACTGAGAGCCCTGTGACCACAGCCAGGCTTTGGTGGGACATGGTGAGGATGATGGCATGGGGCTGGGACCAGGCATGGAGCTCCCAGGGAGTGAGGGTTGTCCCCAAGAGCTGGGGGTCCCTGTGCCCCGCCTGGCTCTGCCTCCATCCCCTCTAGCTCCCAACCCTGGCCATGGTCACATCCCCTCACCCTCTGCTCCGGGGGGACGCTCAGGATGTCACCTCCCTTTCCCCTGAGAGGGTTACAGAGCAGAGCCTGGCAGGATGGGGCAGGATCAGTGCTGAGACCCGTTCCGCTCCTTCCTGGGAATTTGCAGAGTGGCTCTGACTCGGTGGCTCCGAACAAGGGCTTCTCGTGGCAGCAGCAGCTGCTGATGTTCCAGCCCACTCGATAAACACGAGTGATTAGTAAAGGCTTTATTGATAGATTTTGAAAATTATTTTTTCCCTTCTGAAGCTCAACAGTTGTGTGGGTGACAGCAGGTGGAGGCTGGGGCAGGCTGGGGAGGACTCCCTGGGATCCCCCCCATGGCCTGGACACAGAACTGCTGCCCCTCCATGGGAAATGGGGCTCTGGTGCTCTCCCCATGTCCCCCTGCACCATCTTCTCCTCTGCTGGGGGGTGAAGCTGACCCCATTAATGACCCTCCTAATGACCACAATCCTGCTAATGACACCCCCTCCCTCCTCTCAGCAGCCCCGGGCCCTAATTATTTATAATCAAGCCCCCCAAAGAAGGAGCTGTGTGGCGGCCAGGCCAGGGGGGTCCCGTGGGGAGGCAGCACTTGCCAGACAAAGCAAACCCAGCCCTAACAAAGGGCCCTGAATTATACATGGGGCACAAACTCGTCACCTGCCTGGCAATTAGCAGCGCCCTCGTTAGTGGGGTCGATGGCGGGGTTAGTGCCCCTCCCCTAGCACAGGAGGGGATGGAGCAGGGAGAGATGGGGAGAGCCCCAGGGGGGAACCTGCAGGAGGAGGTGGGAGCATCAGGCTGTGTCCAGGCCATGGGGGGACCCACATGGGGACCCCAGGAGTTCCCTCTAGTCCCATGTCCCATCCATGGGTGCTGCTGGGTTGGGTTTTCCCACTCATCCTTTAGACTGGAGAGAAGGAAGAAATTGTTGGTGCTGAGGGTGCTGAGAGCCTGGCCCAGGCTGCCCAGAGAGGTGGTGGCTGCCCCATCCCTGTCCCCATTGCAGGGGAGGTGGCCGGGGCTCTGAGCACCCTGCTCTGGCTGCAGATGGCTCTGCTCCCTGCAGGGGGTTGGGTGAGGTGACCTGTAAAGGTCCTTCCCACCACCTTCCAACTGTTCCATGATGCTGTGATTCATTCCTCCTGCAGGTGCACTCGAAATGGGGGGTGGCTCAGGGCAGCACCCATCACCCAGCTGGCAAAAAACCTACTTTTTCCCCCCAGATCATGTGGTTTTGGGGGGAAAAAGTAGTTTTTTGGGGAAAGTCCCGCTTTCCCTGATGCTGGGCTGGCCCCGTGTGAGGAGGATGGGCTCACCTCCCTGTTGGATGCAGGCGACCGCTGGCCATGCCAGCCCCGCTGCAGGATTTGGGATGCTCGGGGTGGCATTGTCCCCCCCTCAGCTGCGGTGCTGTCACCCATGGTGACAACCCCGCGTCACGCCTCGTCATTAACGGCTGCGGCCGAGCAGAGCGGGAAGGCCCCAGCGTGGGCACTGGGCTGGTCCAGCCCCAGCAGCTCCCCATCCACCTCCACGAACAAAGGGGTTCGTAAAACACAACCCCCCCCAAAACCCCCCTCCCGGACGCGGAGGGTATGAGGAGAGGACGAGCCGATTAATAAAAGCAATTTTTATGGCTGGTTAAGAAGTCTCTAATGAGCTCCCGTCCGCGGCAGCCGCTAATCGCTGTGGTTAATAACGCGCCGGTGGTCAGAGCACGCTCGGCTGAGGCGCCTTATTAAATCCTCTCGGCGATGAACGGGGGGTGTCGGGGGGTTTAACCACCCACGCTAAAGGAGCCACTCAAACCAGGCAGGTTTCTGGTGTTATTAGGATGGCACATCCCTTTGGGTGCCTCTCCAGCCCCACTACTCGGCTCTGCAGGTGTCCTGGGATGCGGGTGCAGGGGGTGATGGCAGCGGTCGGATGCTCTGGTCCTGTGGGATGGCAGCCCAGGCTTGGACCGTGGTCCTGCAGCAGGAGCAGGGAAGCTCCGCTCCTGTCCCTGGTGGTGGTGACAGTGACGGTGATGGGGGGATCTGAAGGAAAACGCCATGTGGGATTGTTATGGAATCCCTCAACAGATGGTGAGCAGCACTAAAGCTGGCCTGGGCAGAGCTTCGCTCCTTAAAGCACCCCAAAAAGCCTTGTGGGTGTTTGAGGGAACAGGGAACAGGTCCCTTCCGTGCTGCTCACTGCCGGCCTGGCTGCTTCCCACCACCCATGTGCTTTGTATTCAGCCCGTGGGAGGCTTTATCCTTGTCTTGCCAGCACCCATGGGTGCCTCAGGCATCTTCTCCTTGTGGGTGCCTGGGGCGAGGGACCAGCCTGGAGGAGATCCCAACCTCCTCCAGGAGCTCGGGGCCATTATTCAGTGTAGAAATAAGAATAAATCCTCAGTTATCCAAGAACTCTGGCCCATGAGGGTTTTGCTCACCCGGGGACAAGCGCAGGCATGAGAGCCCTGCCTGCCATAGGCAGCGATGCCCTTCACCCCGTGTCATGGCTGCCCAGGGGTTGGGGAATCACCCTGAGGAGAGGGAAACCCATGGGGTTTATCATAGAAATCCCTTCTGTGTTGGCAGCTACCTCCTCGCAGGCTGCTGGGCAGCTGAATCTCTCAAACCTGTGTCTCGGGTGCTTTTATCTTGTATATTAAAGCTAAAAAATTGGCTAAGTGCTGGAAGAAACACCCACGTTTGAAGGGCGCGGTTGAGCGCACCCAGTTCACTCCTGGGTACCACCTCTGGGTGCCCCCTTCATCCCTCCAGGATGCAGGAGCATCCCCTCCTCCTCCAAAACAGCTCTACCCTCCCATCAAAACAAATATTGTGGGAGCTGCGCGCGGTTTCGCCTCCCCACCGGCTGCCACCGGCTGCTCCTTTCACGGCGGCATCGCTCCGAGGGATTATTTTTGCTCCCCGGCTCATTAACGGGGTTGTTACCAGGCAGATTTCCTCACCCGATTTTCTCCTTCCCAGCCTGCGGGTCGTGGGAGGAGGGACTGCCGGTTTCCATAGCAATGCGCTTGGCTTTAATCAGTATTTCTTTCCTGGGAGAATTGATTACGAAAGGTGTCACTAAATAAGTCAGTAAATTGGATATATTTTTTTTTCTTAACATATATATTTTCTTGGGGTTTTTTTAATTTCCTTTCTCTATGGGATTATCTGAACAGCGTCTTTGAGGCGCTGTTTGGGATCCGGGGGATATTACCTCTCGCAGATGTTGGGCTGAAGAACTTAACTGGGAGAATTAGCATCGAAATTGCCTGTGGCTTAATCCTGGTCCAAATGGGATTGGCCACCACAGGCTGGTGGGGACATCTCGGCCAGGATCCATCCCGTCCCACCTGGCAGTGTCTGGTGGGTTTTTGCACTTTTGGAGACAGAATTGTCCCACCCCTCCCGTTTCCAGTCACCCAAAGTTGTTTTTCCCGGAGCATCCAGCTCCCGCTTGCTCCCCATCCTTGTCCAGCCCCAGTGGCTGGCTGTGTCTCACCCCCAGAATTTGTTATTTAGGGGGTCAGGTTCCCCGTATCTCTCCTGGGTCTCCATCTTTTTTGCTGTACCTCTGCACCCTCAAATTTAATCCCCCAAAACCCCACATTTAAGACCAAGATCCCCTTAATATAAAATGAAGATCACTCAAATTTAATCCTGAGATCAACAGATTTAAACCAAAGATCCCACAAGTTTAAGCGAAAGATCCCCCAAGTTTAAACCCAAGATCCCCCAAATCTAAACCCAAGATCCTCCAGATTTAAGTCCAAGACCTCCCAAGTTTAAGCCCAAGATCCCCCAGACCAAAGCTGAGGGTGCCCCAAATTTAAGCCCAGGATCTCCACGTTTAAACCCAAGCCCTGCCAGGTCTCAGCCCCGGCTCCCCCCAGGCTGGGGTGGGACAGGATCTGTCCTCTCCATGGTGTGTTGGTGGCTCCATCACCGCTGAGCACACACAAGGCTCTTCCTCAACCCGTCACCCATGGGACAAGGGGTTGAGTGAGTGGGGCATGGGATGGCCACAGGTAGCAGGGGGGTTGTCCCCTTTGTCACTGCATCCCACGGGCAAATCAGCCCTGGAGGAAGCTCTGCTGGGTGCAGTCTGGGTGCTGGAGATGCTCTGCCAGGGCCAGGGATGCAGCTCCAGTTGGCATTTCCAGACTGGTGGGGGGAAATCCCCCCACTCCTAGCAATTCCCCATTCATTTGGGGGGGTGGAGGGGTGGAGTGGATGGGTATTTTTTAGGGTTTTTTTCTCCATTTTAATTAATTCTCAGGCTCTCAGTGGCTGTGCTGCTAATGTGTTTCTGCGGTGAGTCTCCGGCGCGCTGCCGAGTGAGCCGTGGCTCGTTGGGGCTAATTGAGGCGCTTGATTAATCCCGGTTTTCTGTACCCGAAAGGCTGTTTGGTGGAAGCCGGCTGTCGCGGGGGGTGTTTGCTGATGGTTCAGAGACAGCGAGTGTCCCCGAGGCTGAGCCAGGACCCGTGTCGGACTGGGGCAGGGGGGGTATTTTCGGCAGGGTGGGATGAGATGGGTGGGATGGAGTGGACTGGATGAATGGAATGCATGGGATGCACAGAACAGATGGGATGGGACTGATGGATGGGATGGATGTGATCATAGACCCGTAGAACCCTAGATCCATAGACCCATAGAATCATAGACCCATAGACCCGTAAACCCATGGAACCACAGACCCATAGAATCATAGAACCATAGAACTGTAGACCCATAGACCCATAGAATCATAGAACCATAGACCCATAGAACCATAGACCCATAAACCATAAACCCATAGAACCATAGACCCATAGACCCATAGAGTCATAGAACGCCCCAGTTTGGAAGGGATCTCCAAAGGTCTTCTCATCCAACCCCCCTGCAGTGAGCAGGGATGTCCTCAACTAGAGCAGGGTGCTCAGAGCCTCATCAAGGCTGGGATGGATGGGATGGGGTTGATGGGAGGGATGGATGAGCTGGATGGGATGGGTGATGGGGTTAATGGATAGGATGGATGAACTGAATGGATAAGATGGATGAGATGAATGGAATGCATGGGATGCACGGGATAGATGGGATGGGATGGGATTGATGGGATGGATGGGATGGGGGATGGAATTGATGGATAGGATGGATATGATGGATGTAATGCATAGGATGGATGGAGATGGATGGATGGGACAGCAGGATCCCCTGTTCCTGCTCCATCCACCCACGATGGTGGTTTTTGGGCACACCACAGGTTTGTAGGGCCCCTTCACTTCCCCCTCTGCTTCCAGATGGATTTCCTCCAACCTCCAACCCACAACCTCTGTTTGGGGCTGCACGAGGCAGGGTGACTGGGGTCTGCTCCAACTCCCTTTGGGACCTGTGCCTGGGCCTCCTGCAGCCCCATGCTTCTGACCGCTGGCCATGTCTCTTCCCTGTGGCCTAACTTAGGCTAAAAGTTGTAATTCATCAAGACTCAGGCCAAGTCCCATCTCCTTGGGCCAACCCAGCAGTCCCAGCCCTGCTCCTGTGTGTCTGGAGCAGCTCTCAGCCTGGTGTCATCAAGGCACAGCCTTTTTCCAGAGCTTGACCTTCTGTTCTTCTTCACCACCCCTCTGTGCCTCAGTTTCCCCATTAGATGGGCTCTGATGGAGTTGGTCACCCTGACCAAGAGAGGAAATGCTCCCCAGTACAGTGCTGGGCAGGGCCACGAAGGATTTAGCCCATTTCCAGGTAAACTGAGGCACAGCACAACATTACACAGCAACCTGGGCGGTGCAGGGTCAACCCTTCCCGAGCCATCACTGGTGGCCTTGGTGCTGCAGAAAGCACCTCAGCCACCTGGGAATGAATGGCTGGGTCCTGCTGGGGTGGCAGCTCTGTGCCTCAGTTTCCCCTCCACAAGAAGTGCCTGGCTGGGCACTGCTGCTGTCTTTGCTGCACATTTCCTCCCACGAGGGACATTGGTGGCACCAGCCTATGAGTGCCACCACCCCACATCCTTCCCACCAAGGGGACCTGAGGGGCCGGGGTTATTTCAAGGCCATTTGCACGCTCAGACTGGGAGGACACAGAGTGGCAGGAGCTCGGGGTTAACGGGATCATTTGGGCTCCTTCCCGCAGGGACATTTACCGGGGTTTGTGGCTCCTGAGCAGTTCCCAAGAGGACGGAGCAGTTCCCAAAGGGTTGGAGCAATTCCCGTGGCAATAAAGCCTGTGGTGGGGGAGGGCATCGTGCTGGAGCCAAGCAGGGAGTTGAGCTGCTTCGGTTTCCTCGGATTTCCCTCAGCATGGAAATGTTTCCTTGCTGGGAGGCAGGAGAAGGCAAAAAAAAGGACCCGTGTCAGTGTTTATAGGATGGCGCAAACCACAGCTGCGATCTCGGACTGAAGTCGAGCAGATGGGGTCTTGTATGGGAGTTACACAGACTGAATACTGCACTGGAGTTCAACCCGCTGGCTCGCGGCGTTTAATTTGGGGTCTCTGCTGGAACAAACCCACCCCACCACAATTCCTGCACTGGGAATGGCCCCGCTGCGGCTGCTCGCTGGGGACAGGGCAGCTGGTGCGGGACAAACCCCCCCAAACCCGGCCGCCCGGGGAGTCGCTGGGCCCAGCGGTGGCTGGGGGCTTTGTATTAGGGAGTGTAACTCAGGAGGAGCTGGGGTGGTCGTGGAGCAGCCCGTCCCTCTCCATGGGGAACACCCGCTGGCCCCAGGGTTTGGTGTTCCCGGCAGCCGCACTGCGGAGGCTGGGGGCGGGGAATGACCTCCTCATGCCGTGCCTCAGTTTCCCTTCCCTGTGATGAAGCCAGAGCAGAAGGGAGGTGGATTTGGCCTGCTTTGTGCAGCCCTTCCCACAACCCTTGGGCTACAGTTATCATTTTTTATTTATCACTATTGCTCTCAGCCACCCCGAGGCTGCATTTCCCAGCCCTCCTTGTACAGACCCCCCCCAGGAACGGATGGAGCCAGGAGAATGGATCTGGGGTGCAGAGCTTGGAAGGAACCCAACCAAATGGGTGCTGGGGTCTCCCAGAGGGGCCTGGGGGTGGGTGCAAAGGGTGCCCTGGCACCCAGGGGTGCAGCCTGCCTTGGGCCGTATCCAGCCCACGGAGCAGGTTGCCGGCGGTGGGCTCCCGGGGTGCAGAGTCTAGACAAGAGCATCCAGCCGGGGCTGCTGCCGGTTCCCATGGCAACGCTGCCGGATGCAGCGAAATGAAATAAATAACTGGGAATGGTGGGGGGGAATACAGGCGAGAGGAAGGAAGAGCCGTCGGATGGGTGCTGAGGACCTGTGGTGAGGAACCCCATGCACCCCAAGTCTCTGCCTGGGCCCCCAGTGCCCACAGCTGCATCCCTGAGATGCTTGATCCATGCGCAGAGAGCTCCTAAATCCAGTGACATCGGCACTGGGGGTGCAGAATGGGGCTGTGCGGAGGCCGGGAGCCCCTCAAAACCCGATGGCATCAGCAAGGGGGATTGCAACAGCTGGGAAAGGACAGGATTTGTGCTTCTTTCACCCTGCTTTTTGCTCCTGCTCCGTGTTACAACGGGGCTGCTCGGTCCCAGAGCATCTTGTCTGCCAGGGCCGCATCCTGCTCATCACCGCCCGATACCAGCGAGCGATTAAAGGCTCTGGTGCCTTTAATTTCTTTCCCTGTGCAATTTCACAAAGGCTTTTGCAAGTTGGAAGTAGGTCAAGAACTTGTTTCCAAGTCATTAAATGAAGTCCCTGGGTTCGCAGCGGTGTTTGCACCTTCTTAATAGTCAATTGGCTCGCTCGCTGCTTGTCTCAACCGCAGGCAATTTCCCTAAGCGGAGGTGGGCAGCTCGTGGGGACCCCACGATTGAAACCCCTCCAATAGCTCCTCGGGCTCCTCAGGAGAAGCTGGAAGAGTGAAGATTGGCAAAGTGACTTAAACTACCTCAAAAATAGGGGGTGGGTGGGGGTGGGTGAGGCTGCGAGGAGGTGCTGGGGGATGCTCAGAGGGGAGATGCAGGGCCCTGCCACGTCGTTTGGGACTCTGCTTTCCCTCCCAGGGATGAGAGCAGGATCTGGCCAGTCCCCAGGAGTCCCAGGAGCTTTGTCAGCCCCAGTGATGCTCCATCTGCTACAGGGACACCTGCGGAAAATGCATTTTCCAGGGACTCACAGCATCAGTCACCCCACTAATGGGTCAGATCCTGCCCCACAGCTCTGCCCATGGGGTGTTTTTTCCCTAAAGTCCAACATTATTTTAGTCCCACCTCCTAAAAATGGGGCATATCTGCCCCAACCAGCCCTGACAGGGGGGAGCTATGCTCTTGCAGCACCTTCATCCACAGCATGGAGGGGAATAAATTTAAGGCATAATAAAAAAAAACCCCAAACCACCCAAATCTCTTCAAAACGCAGCGAAATGTAAAGTTAAATCCCTGAGGAGCCACAGGCATATGGCGATCGGGAGGAGCCACCCGGCTGGAGGATAATAACCCATCGGGGGGTAGCAAAGGGCTGCTCGCTGGGCAGAGGGTTTCCATCAGCACAGATGCTGCTGCTGCGGAGATGGAGAGCAGCAGGCAGCCTGAGGAGCATCCTGCTTGTGCTGCCTGCCCTGCCTGCGCTGCCTACACTGTCTGTGCTGCCTGCCCTGCCTGTGCTGCCTACACTGCCTGCCCTGCCTGTGCTGCCTGTGGTGCCTGCCCTGCCTACACTGTCTGTTCTGCCTGCCCTGCCTGTGCTGCCTACACTGCCTGTGCTGCCTGTGCTGCCTACACTGTCTGTCCTGCCTGTCCTGCCTGCCCTGCCTGCCCTGCCTGTGATGGCCTCGCTGACACTGAAGCCCAATGCAGCTGATCTGTCAGGGCTTTTTGGTCTTTAGGGAGTACATAATAATCGATAATATCATTTTGTTCTGGGATGGAACCTCTTCCTATCTGTTTTTTTTCTCCTTTCTGGGAAAAACTGGGGAGGGGGAATGTCCCCTTCCCCTGCCCACACAACTTGGTGAAGGCCCTTGGAAGGGCAACAGGGAGGTTTGGTGCTCGTGGAAAGGTCAGAGACACCTCCCTGGGGGACTGGCAGCAGAAAAGCTGCTGTTTTGGTGATGGGGAGAAAGACAAAATCCCCTTCAAATCCCCTTCTCCCAACCTCTGTCCTCGGGGCTGGCTGGGGGGAACTTCTGGCTCCTGGTGCATCAACCCCCCTCCAGAACGTGGAGCAGACTCCAGCTTTGCTGCTGCTGGCTCCCCGGGGCCTGGCTCTGACATTTCCAGGCAGCAGCAAACCTGCCTCTTGCCCTTCTGAGGGTTTGTATAGCTCCATGAGCTGGGGAGGGGGATTTTCCATCTGTGATTTTTCCTAGAAAAGGGAAAAATAGATGTGAAGAGTTTCCATCTGGGAAAAAAAGGACATTTCCCCCTCTGCCCCCACCAAGGTGTTTTGCAACACTAGTAAAAGTGTGCAGACCCCTTATTCTGCTCCTGATGGAAATTAACAGGGCTGGACCCCTGTGTCACTGTCCCCCTCCATGTCACCACTGTCCCACATGCTCCAGACATCTGGGTTCCACCTCGGGGACATCAGGGACAGGTGGCTTTTATTTAAAAGCAATGAAATTCTTAATTGTGTACCCCCAAAAAATTGCTGCATGGGACCAGGAGGAGTAGCAAAGCTTGAGAGTGCAGCCGGGAGGACGGGGTGGGGGTCACAGTCCTGTGTCCCAAAGCATGACTCCCTGCCTTGCTGCACCCTGAGGTGATGATGGTGCACCCCAGGGTGATGCTCAGGGGGCTTTGGGCTGGGCAAGGGCATGGTGAGCAGCAGAGATGGCCCCAAAGCATTGGCCAGCACCCAGCCATGGGGGTCTGCAGCTTTGGGGAGGGCTCAGGGGGAGACAGGAGGGACCAGTGAACACAATGGAGGGACCATGCTCATCCCCAGTTCCCCTGGGAGATGCTCCTGTCTCTCTCCACCCCTTAATTATTGAGGCTTTGGGGATGCAATAATCTATTGATGTATCTGGGTCAGTGAACTTGTCACCCCCAGCACCGGCGAGGCAAGAGAGTGGAGCACGGGGATGGGGGTAGCGCTGCCACCCCACTGGGCCCAGGGAGACAAGGGGCTGCAGTCAGGCCAGTGTCCTGACCCTGGGCCCTTGTGACACGAGCATTATGTCCCCTGGGCACCATGGGAAGAGGATGTGGATAAATCATCCCCGGGATTGCCAGGATCACCAAGTGCCTGGGTGCATGTGCCCCGGGTCACTTGTGTCCACAGGTGGCTGTGTCCTTGTGTCCCTTTGGCTTTGGTGGTAATTAAGTGGGGTTTGGATAAGTCTCTAAGAGCCATCAGGTGTGACAAGTAGGATGGACTTGATGATCTCAGAGGCCTCTTCCATCCAAAATGATGGGAGGTTCTGCTGCCAACTCCTGCTTCTGTAAATCCCTGGCAGGGTGATGGACGGGGAGGTGCTGTGGTGGCTCCAGCCTGTCCCCGGGGAGGATTGCAGGATGAGAGATGGCCCCAGCCACGCCAGGACCGCATGGCTGCCCTGTGATGTGGTGTCCGTCTCGCTGGGCAGTGGAAGGGCTCGGTCCCCAAAGGCAGCCTTGTCCACTGCCATGTTACCCAGCAGGGTGGGGTTGGTTTTATCTCAAAACCAGAGGGTGGGATTGCAATTGCAGGTCACCCACAAACCCCTCATCTTTAAACTGGAGTTATGTGGGTTTGGTGGATGGACTGTTAGCTGGTTATGGAGTTGGCTGGGTGCCTCTGTCCAGAGCTGGAGTCAACAGCTCAGTGTCCAAGTGGAGCTGGGTAACAAGTGGTGTCCCCAAGGACCTTTAGTGCCAGCACCATTGAAAAATCTCATTTTCCTCCAGCTCTGCTCAGAGCCCCAGCAGCTCCCTGTCTCCAGGGGGCTGCACACACATCCCTTCCTGCCCTCCCTGAGGGCCACCACGTGCTGATGGAGCCCAGTCCCCACATCTCGCCTGCTCTGGCTCCTTGATTAAGATCAAAGGATTGCAGGCAGTGGGTTTCAGGTAGCAGGACTCTGGCGCTCACCGGCTCCCACTAATTGATACCATTTGCTGCAAAGGGAACTTCTGGGGCCGATCGATAAACTAGAGAGTGTTTAATTAAAAGGGAGCCCAAAAACTTGTTGCGATGATTGGCTGCAGGTTTATCTTAATTAGCAGTGGGCTGGTGTGTGGTTCCCAGTCCCACACCCCCAGGAGCATCACGGCTTCGATGGTGGAGCAGTGGTAAGAGCTGAAAGGGGAGAGCTGGGTGTTAACGAGGGTGGGTCGTTAATTAGGCTGCTCTTAGCATGGGACAGACCCCCTCTGAGAGGAGGACAGCCTGGGGAGGATGCTCTGAGCTCCACAGGTCACCTGGGTTTTGGGTGAGGTTGGATGCTGCCAGTGCCCAAGCTGTGTGGAGGTTTCTTGCAGAGCTCACCAGGAGCTTGCAGAGCTCGTTGCTGCGCTCGCAGGCGATGCCGAGCCCTGTGGCTGGGCCTGCTCGCTGCCCTTGCCTTGCTCAGGGCCACTGTTGACAGATGGCTTCAAGTTTGCTCCAGAGGACATCTCCCCCCAAAGGGCGGGGTGAGGATGCTCCAGGCGCTGGGCCAGCCGGGGTTTTGCTGGGCGAAGCACTTGGAGTGAGCCAGGAGCTGAAGATGGTGCTTGCTTACCCCTGCCGTGCCCTGCGTGGGGATTGCCCAGCCTGTGCCACCCGCTCCCCCAGAGTGGGGCTGTGCCTCAGTTTCCCCACTCATGAACCCGGGCAGAAGTCTCTGCCCTTGGGGCTTGGTGAGTGGCAAATGCTGGGGGACTTGCCACCTTTGTGCAGAGACTCAGTATTGTCCTTAACAGGGTCTGATGAGGGAGAAAAAAACAGAGACTTGCTTTTCACACAGAGGGAAGGTGATCAAGCAGCAGCTCACCCAAAGCAGCCTTTTACCTGCCAGGGCATCTCCAGCAAATGTTTTTTGGTGTAATTAGCAGCCCTCACTCATCTGCAGGGAGACTGTGGTGTTTGCCAATAACTTTGCCTCTCGGGGTGAAGAAGGATTGGGTTTGACCATGCTCTTGCTGGATCCTTCTCCTTCAGCCTGGTCTGGCCTGATGGGCTGGAATTAAGGAGCTGTGTGGGTGTAAGTGCATTGCTCTGGCTCCACGAGATGCATTTGAAGGCTCTTCCCATGCTGGGTGCTTCCCTCAGGTCAGAACCACCCCCAGCAGCGCTCCAGGCTGGGGCAGAGCAGCTGGAAAGTGCCCGGTAGGGAAGGACCTGGGGGGTTGGTCAACAGCCATCTGGAGATGAGGCAGCAACTGTGTGCCCAGGGGGACAAGAAGCCACCAGCATCCGGGCTGTGTCAGCACCAGTGTGGCCATAAGGACCAGGGCAGGGATAGTCCCCATGGACTGGGCACTGGGGAGGCCACCCCTGGAATCCTGGGGTCAGTTTTGGGCCCCTCACTCCCAGCAGGACATGGAG
>JANHFY010003455.1:0-14501 GCA_027560095.1 Chloroceryle inda | reverse complement strand
GCCCAAATGGGGGGACAAGTACCTGGAGTGGTGCACCATGCGTCAGTTTGCCATGGACGCCGCGGCCACTGCGGCTGCCCAGCGGGACCCCACCCTCATCAGCCATTCCCCGCCGCACTCCCCCAACAGCAGCTTCAACGAGGACCTCCTACTGGCCAGCCACAAGCACCAGGAGATGGAGAACAGGTAGGCCCACCTTGCTGGAGGCATTTTCCCCAACTAGATTGTGCCACGGTCTGCTCAGGCAGTGCCCGCATCCTCCACTCCCTCTCTGACTCCTCTCCCAGCTTCTGCGTTTTGTCCTCTCCAGGTTAAAAGCCCTTCATGCCCAGATCCTGGAGAAAGATGCTGTCATCAAGGTCCTGCAGCAGCGCTCACGGAGGGACCCCAGCAAAGCCCTCCAGGGCTCCCTGCGGCCAGCCAAGTCTGTGCCCTCCGTTTTCGCTGCCTCTGCTGCCCTGAGCTGGCCAGGGGCTGGCCAGAGTGACCGGCTAGCTGAGGGCAGCTCCCGGGACAGCACAGGTAAATAGACACCTGCCTGCTTCCTGCCTTCACTCTGTAGCAGGGAGTTTCTTGCAATTTTCACTGTGGTTTTGGAAGTAGAGAGCTTGTGGAGGGAAGATGTCTCTGGTGAGCTGTAGGGACTGACCAGAGGAGCTGGCAATCCCTAATGGTGTTTCCTCCAGTAGGCAAAGCCACTGCTGAAGGGGAAGCAGCGCCCACTGCCCTTCTCCTGCCCTCTCACTCCAAGCACGGCAGCAAGGATGGCAGCACGCAGACAGACCGGATGGCTGATAGCAGTAGCCAGGGCGAGGGCACCGAGCACCCAGCCAGTTTTCTGGGTGAGTCCCCCAGTGATGGCACAGGGGAGAGCCAGGGATGCTCCAGCATGTGAGCTTGGCATCCAGGAGATGGGCTTTGCACAAGCATTGGTGATTTTTTAAGGCATTTTAAATTCACCAGTTGAGTCTGGTGGGTTTGAATCCCTGCAATCAGTTGTTGCTTTTTTATTTTTAAGGTGCAAAGCTTTTTTCTTGAACATCTTGAGGGAAGGCTGGACTAGTAATACACTTGCTGCTGGCCTTTTGGTGGGGCAGGTGCCATGCCGATACTCTTCACCTCCAGCTCTCACCTTTTTTTTCTGCAGAGAGCTCAGCTGCTGCCAGAGCTCCAGACCTGTCTGACATGGTGGAGATCCTGATTTAAGGCCACTCGGGGGCTGCATGCTGGCCCCTCCACCCTCCCTGCCTGTCACAGGCAGAGCTGCCCTGCCTGCACCTGCCCAGGATGGAGAAGCCTGCAGGAAGGAGGACCGAGCCTGGAGCTCAGCAGTGTCCCCGCAGCCCATCTCAGCAGAGGTCCCTGTGAGTGTGAAGGCCACCATCCCAGCTCAGCACCCACACGGGTCACCAGCTGTGCAGGGCACACTGGAGCACAGGGACACTACAGTGGTGGCAGGGCCTCACAACCTCCCTGTAAATACACCCAGGTTTTGTATGACAGAAGCAAATGTATTTATCATTTCAGCCTCTTTTTCTTCCTGACACGGGGGACTTCTACCCATCCCCTCCCTTGTTGGCTCCAACCCCATCCCGGCTTCATCCCCATTCCACCTCTGTCTTGGCCATCCACACCTTCCCAGGTGCTTGGCCTCCAACTGGAAAATCCCTCTCTGTTCACCTGAACTGTACCCACAAGCTGATGTCTCTGCTTGAGGGCAGAGCCGGGAGGGTCTCAGTGGGTCCCATCAACCTCCCAGATCCATGTGGCCAAGCCAGGTGCTGGAAGCCCCAAATCTCCATAATCTGCACCTATCACCTACATCCTGCCTTTGGGATTTTATCACAGGTGGGTGAGAGGCTTGCTCTGGGATGGTTGTGAAGCAAAAGAGGAAGTAATAATTGAGGGAATGAAAGGTAGAGGAGAACCCCCCTTGAAACCAGAGGTGAAACACTCAAGAGTGAACAGAGAACAGCTTATGGAGGCAGTGGGATGTACCACCTTTCTTGTGGGTTCTTCCCACCACCACATCCCTGGCTACTGGCAGCTGGCTTCTGCCTGTAGCCAGCGCTGACATCTCGCTCCTCTCAGCTCGGATGCTTCCCGTCCCTGCCCTTCATGTATATAGTTTATTTTCTTTCTTCTTTAAACGTGTGCATTTGCTGGACAACTGCATTTTTTATTTTTCTCTCCTAGACACATAAAAAATGCGTTCGGTTCTTGTGCATTGTTTACAAAGTGGAAAACAAACAAACAAAAAATTATGAAAGAGAAAAAAACCCACAACTTAATATATTTTATATTAATATTGGTAATTCTTTTTAAGTATTTTTTTTCGTGCTGTGAACTTTTTTTCCTGCCAAAGACAATGAGTTCTTTTTTGTGCGTTTTAAGTTAAGTATTTAAATGTAAACCTGGCTGTTTCATTATGCCGCCCTATACCAAGATTGCTGTAGCATTCCACTTGGTATAACTATTTTAATAAAAAAAACTCCAAATGCTGACCAGTGGATAATCATTTTTTTCCCATGTGTACTCATTTTTTCCCGTGTGATGGGGTGAGATGGAGGCACTGCTGGCGGGGAAGTGGTCTAGGGGTGGAGACACCCTGGCTGAAACACTGCCCTTCCTGCTCCCCAGGACAGTTATTTGGGGTGCAGCTGCATGAGAGAGGAAAAAAATATTTGGGAGCATCTCTGTATTCCCTGAAATCCCATCCGAGTTTCCATTTCCATACATCAATGGGGGAAAAGGATGGAGTTGCCTAGATATGTCAGTGTAGAATAGCTAAAGGTCCCTGGTTCGTTCCCAGGTTTCGGCACCACTTCGTAGCCTATGCGCCCCAAAACTGGGGCGCAGAGGCTACATAGAATCCTTCCTGGATGCAGTGCTTGGGTAACTCCTGATGGGATCCTCCTCTTCCTCGCAAGACCTGTTTCTGCCCTTGTAAGCACCCCCCATGAGGACTCCTTGATGGCAAGTGTTCAAGCACAGCTGGACCTGGTGCCCAAGCTCTCCCCTGGCTTTGTCAGCCACCTCCAAGCCCTTTCCACTTTATTTGGCGCCTTCTGGAAGACTAGAAGTTCTCCTGGTGTTCAGGCTAGGGCTGTCTTAGAACTTCCACAGCCACCTTGTGCTGCTCCCCAGTCCCTCTCCTCTGAGCTTTTTGTTTGCTGCTATCACGTGTTGTTTATTTTTTTTTATAGCTGTCTCATTAATGCTTCTCAGGAAGCACCCCCTGGGGACTCTGCTCTGGCTGGCTTAGGTGCTGGCAGCCTGGATGGAGCCAACACCAGCCAGGCTGGGGCTTTCCCTTTATTGGCAGCTGCACTTTTTTTTTTTTTTTTTTTTTTTTAATCCTGCTGTCCCTGGGGACCAGAAGATCTTGTGCAAGCCTCTGAAATGGGCCTTAGCTCAGATTATGGAGAACAAAGGCATAAGAAAACAGCTTTACTGCCAACTCCTCGCTGGAAGGTGTGTTAGAACTCAACTTCACTGAGGTCTTGGTGGGACTGTGATGCTGAACCTGGAGCTTGGCTCTACCCTTTCCACCCAGGAACATGGAAAGATCATGGCTGAAAACTTGGGGCTTCCTGTGACTGTGGAGCAGGTCTCCATCCCTGCAGGAGCAGGTTAGCGAGACTCAGAGCACCCTGAAGCTTGGAGCTGGGCTCCTCCTTCCACCCATGACTTCTGGGTTTTGCAAGCAGGGAAACAAGCTCCCGCCATGCGCAGAGCATGTCTAAGGGGGATCCTTCAGCCCTCCCCAGCCCTCCCAGCAGTTCAGCAATGGGGAGGACTGCGTGGGAAGCTCACCAGGAGCTGCTGAAACTGGGATTATGTCGGGGGGTGGGCCCCGGCAGCCCCCAGCCAGGGGCCATACCTGCCCGGCTGCTCCAGAGCTGCAGGCAGCCACCCGGGAAGGCTTGCAGCATTCCTGGCATACCACAGCTCTCACACCCCACTCTTTATTTACCCAAATCCGGATGCAGAGCGGCCTTGCAGCAGAACTGGCTGCTTGCAGGCAGCTATCTAGTTCCAGGGATTCAGGGAATGGGCTCCTGTTGAGAGTTTTGCCTTCTGCTTGGCCACTGTCCTGTGGACCCCCATCACCAGGGCTTTCCCAGTCTCTGAGAGGCAGAAGACAGGGGAGCACAGCCCTGTGCAAGTGAGACGGCAGAGAAGAGCTGTAAAAAGAATGGGAAGGAAAAGGAAAACCCCAAAGCTCATCTGCGAATGTGAGTTGGGCTGTCGGGAGAGGGTGCCTGAGAAGAGCAGGTTAGGGCAGGAGGTCATGGCTCCTCCTGTGATGCCCCCGAGGATGCGGTAGCAGTGCCCAGATTCGTTTGTTTTGGTAGGGTTGCTTTTCAGACAGAGCAACAGCCTGATGAAGCTCTGTACCTTGGCAGAAGGAAGGCTGGTGTGTGGGTGTGTTACCACCTTCTTTATTGCTCTGTCATCTCAAGCATTTCCCTCCACCCTTTCCATGCCATCTTACTAGATTTCACCATCAGCACCTCTTGAACCCACAGTACTTTTTATCCCATGTGGGTTCTGCTCAGGCCAGGACACATCCCTGTCACCATGGCAGCTGCCAGTAACTCTTACTGTTTCAACTGAAGCATCATGCAGGAACCAGACTTCCTGCTTCCACTCCCATTCTTCTGTCCATGATCTCGCTGCCATTGATCCTTGTGTCCCCAGCACCCCTGCATCCCTGCCTCCCAGCATCCCTGTGTTCCAGCAACCCTGCATCCACAGTCCTTGCATTCTTACATCCCTGTGTCCTTGGGTTCCACACCCCTGAAAGGGGAGATGTATGTTGAGCTGCTGGTTGGGCAGGTGCCTGGATGTGACACCTTCTGTGGGCTGTGCATCTGCAGCCCTGGAGAGATGGAAAAAGGCCTGCAGGCTCTGCTCCAAATGCCACCACTGTCACCCTGGTGGCTTTGAGTGAGACACCCTGTCCTGGGGCAGCAGCTCTCTCTCGGGTGAAAGGGAGATGGCTCATCTGTCCCAGGGGCTCTTCAAGGAGGAATGGTCTCTCCCATGGTCACAGCGGGTCAGGACAAGACTGAGGATCTTGTTGAGGTCCCATGGCCATCCACTAAGTTCCATTCCCACCCAGGAACAACTCATTCCCCCAGCACCATACCATAGCAGCACCTCTGCAGCTTTGGTTCCTGCTTTTCCTTATTTCCTTGGGGCATCCTCAGAGCTTGACAGGTCCTTTGTTGGCCCTAGTATCTCCTCATACTCTCCTCATGCATCTCCTCTCCTTTTCCATTTGCCAAATGCTAGAGCTAGACAGGGAAAGACAAGCTCATCACAACCTCCTTATGATCGAAAAAAGCTCTTTGAAAAGCTGAAAAGTCCCCACCAGGATTTTGGAGAAAGGAAATTTCACTCCCCTCCCAAACAATCCTGATCTTTGTGGGAAGAGTTTGGCAATGCTGTGGGCCAGCCCAGCAGTCAGCTTCCCAGCAAACCAGTCAGGCAAACTTTCTCTTGCCTCAAGTCCCAGCTTGCTCATTGGGCCGGCAGGAATGAAGCTCTCCCCGCCAGTCCTGCTGAACCCTTCCCCCTTCCTCATTCCCTTGCCCCATCGCCTTCCCCAGGGTTTTTTCAAGCCCATAGGCTCCTCTCTGCACCCAGGGCTTGTTGGGGCACTCTCCCCTGGCTTTCTTATGCTGTGGGGCTGACACTTTACCCCCCCAAAGTCCTTGTGTCAGTCTTTGCATCCCATTGCAGTTATGAGCCTCCCCTAAGTTATCCATCCCCTCCCTACAGAGCATCAGTGTGTAGCAGGCACTGGAGCAGATATGAGACCTGTAGAGTAGGTGAGTGCTGTTATTTAGTGGAGATAAATGGCCCCGTGATCATGGGGTTGGCCATGACTCCTTCTAGGATGCTCAGCCACCCGCCCACAGAGCAGGGCGAGGATCCTCCAGCACCCAGGTCCCACCAGAATCTCTTCCTCCCAGGCCTGCAGCAGAGCCCAGGCAGGTGTTGTGGCAGGGACACCGTCTCTTGCCCTTGCAGCCAGCGCAGGCAGGCCGGGAGAGCCGCCCAGCACTTTGCTGGGCTAAGCAGAAGTGGTTGGGCCATGGCACGAGCACGGCAAATTCCTCATTCCTCTTCCCTGCGCTGTGCTGCCTGCCTGCCATCTTTGCATGCAAACAGTAAACAGGCTGTTATTATCCGGGATGCTTTGAATAACTGTGGCTATTTTTTCTCTTCCCAGTATTCTAAAAAGGCAAAAAATTCCCTGTGGTTTCTGAGTCAACTTTTTTTTTCTTGCTCTCTTTTCTTTCCTTCCCACCACCTCTGTGACCTTGAAAAACCAGGCAGACGAGCTCACTGGCTCTCTCCATTCGCACTCCCCAGCCATGCTCTGGCTGCTGCTCTTGCTGCTCCCTGTGGCTGGGGCCAAGCCTGGTGGTAGAGCAGCCCTGGGATGGCAGTGGTGGGCTGGTTTTGGCTTGTTGGACACTTTGCCCAACACCTCCACTGGCCAAGGTGGCTGGGGATGCTCGAGGGGGTGCAGCTTGTGCACACAGCTGGGGCAGGGATGGGGGGATGCTGCCTGTGTTCCTCACTTTATGTCCCCAGGGGTTGAAAGATGTGTGTCCAGGGATGATGCAGGCAGCTGGGAGCTGAGGGGAGCACAAGAGCAGCTCAACTGTCCAGCCCTTGCAAGCAGCAGGTATTCCCCAGTTGGCATTGCATGTGCCCTGGCAGGGGACTCCTTCCTCCCCTTTCCTGCCTCCTCATCCTCCCACAGGGCAGCATTGTAGCCTTTTGCTCTTAGATGTGATCCCTGACAAAAGCCCTCCCTGGACCTGGTGTTGGGATCTTAGGGTTGGCACATGGTGGGTGGGGACCAGGCAGAGGATAGCTGTGGACGGAAGGACTTCTCCAACCTGGGGTTCAGTGCTTGCAGGTCTCCAGGAGGTCAGAGCTTGTGGCAAGAGGCACAGGATGAGTCAGGGCTCCCACATACCCACCAGCTCCTCCATCTCAACCGCAAGAGTTTGCTGGTGTGCATCAGTTGGGGTTTTTTGTGTTTTCTTTCCATCCCCAGGTACATACTTCACACAAAAAATGAGTCAGAGCCACACCGCTTGAGCACTGGTAGGTGGGTCACCCCCGCCTGTGCATAGGGACAGCGCCGGCAGTGTGGCGTGTTCGGCCAGGGCGGGCTGCAGGCAGGGAACAGCCCCACACTCAGGTGCATCCATGCCTGCTGGAGGAAGAAATGCCTGCTAGCATGGGCTCCATGTTCAGCCCTGGGTTTTTTCATCTCAAAATTTTTGGGATGCTTTGGGTGCTTCTACATCGAGGATCAGTGATGAGTCCAGATGCGTGGTAGTGTGGAGGTGAGGAAGAGGAGGTCAGTGCCACTCGGGATGCAGAGGACAGGCAGGATCCACATCACGCCCCTTGCCCACTGACCATTTAGTGCTGATATGTGATGGCACAGCTGGATCTCTGTTCAGGTCACTGGATGCAGCTAAGGCTTAGTTTGAACAGTGGTGGCAACTACCAATAAATTCATCCTCATGCAGCACATCTGGGGGAAAACCAGCACTGGGCTTTTGTAGGAGGTATTTGTCCATCCTGGGGAGGCACCAGGGTAGAAGCTGGGGTTGATGGGTCCTCAGGACAGGTGGGCTCCAGACAGCAGCTCTGCAGTGGAGGATCACTCACAGGGCTGTGTCAAGGTGAGTCTCAGATGAAAGTCTTGGGAACCGACAGCCCCCTTGGGGTAATGAGAAAGCACTGGCAAGCAGGATGGGGTGATTCAATGTCTAGGGAGTTGTGAGTGCAATTCCTCACCTCCAGGACCAAGCACTTCCTGGGAACATGAGAGCAGCAATAATCATGCAAGATTCCAAGAAAAACTGGACATTTGTCCTTCCTGCCCTCTGAGGGGAAAACATCATTGTAATTTTGCTTCTCTCTCCACTTTAGAGCTCTTCTAAAAACCAAGTGTGTAAGAATTAGTGTCAGTTAACTGAAGAGAAGGTGCCTATTTCTCACTGTTCTCATACTTAGGAAAATAACAGAAATAAAATCTGGGGGCAAAAAATGGCCCCAAGCTGAAGTAAAGTTTTAACTCCTGATGCTTCAAATTTTGCATGTACAAGGTTTCCTTGAAATTTTTCACTGGGTGTGGGAGCAGAAATCACTTCCCTTGAATTTCCTACTTCTTCAGCTGAGGAAGTCTGAGTGTCTTTCATCTCAAGCTGACACTTCGAAGCCAAACATCACACTGAGATCCCCTGTGGTGCTTTTCTCCCCAGGTTTTTGAATGGCCCTACACCGAAACAAAGATGGGATGCTGCAGCCACCATCAGAGCCAGGACAGGGGAGATGCCCAGTCCCCACAGCAGGTGCTGGGGGTGAACCCCTTCCCTGTGCCCCCTCCCCAGGAAGCCTGGCTGCCCCCACTGCCTGCCCCGCATACTGCCTCCCACCCGTGCAGGGAGGGGGATGAGAAAGGTGTTACAGAGCCTTAAGTGAAAAAAAAAAACATAAAATCAACCACATTTCAGGGAGAAAAACACAAACAGTGAGAGGCAGAATGTGAATTTTGGCCTCGATGGAAAATGACACAGGCTGGAAAATATTCCCACTCACATTTTTACAGCCTTAAAGCACAATCCTTTTTTTTTTTTTTCCCTCTTGCATGGGGTTCAGCATGAATTAACACTACATTGGCAGACCCGGCCTTGCAATCCCAAGGCATGTCCCAGCCATTTGTAAGCAACCCCGTATCTGCAGAGTAAACAGGGGTCAGTATGGAGGGTAGGCCAGGGCCATGTGTGCCTGGGCCCACTGGACAGCAGCATCTGCCACTTTTGGGAAGTGAGAGCAAGCCTCCACCACTGTGACTGGCCGTCCTGGAACTCCTGGCATGTCTTGGACTCACCAAAAGTTTAGGAGCATGTTTCCATAGCAACCAAAACATATTATTTTTTCCAGCTGTCAAAGAAAAAAAAAAAGGAATTTAAGTTAAAAAAAAAAAAAGGAACCAACAAAGGAAATTCTAAGAAAATTAAATCAGCCGGAAAACTGGCAGGCAGGTCCCTCTCCCTGGCTCTCCCTGCTGAACACTGACTGAAAACAGACAGGGAAGATGATCGTGGTGGGAGCGAGGTCATCTCCACGCTGGGAAGCACATCAGGGCTGCACTTTGCCAGCTGGGGCTATTCCTGAGCTGCCGCCTTGAGCGCCAAACCAGGAGTGGCTCCATCTCAGAATAGAGCCACCACTGAGACATTGCCCCAAGGTGGCTATTTCGGGTTGTGTCCCTGCAGAGTTAAATGTGTGTCTCCAGCACCCGGGAGGCTCCTTCTCCGGGGCCCAAACACAGCTCACTTCTGCCCAAGAGCTCCCATGTTTTCGTCTTGGTCCTTGCTCCTCTTCCATTTGTTTTTCTCCTCATCTTGTTTGGCCTTATGGCATGTCTATTTAACCAGCAGCACTGATTTGCCTTCCAAATGTTTGGCTGGCTCCAAGGCTGAGCAGAGAGTGGAGCCATCCTGATTGAGGGAGAATCACTGGTCAGCAGGGAGGAAGGCTCAGCATTGCCCAGCACCCCAGCCACCCCACACAGGTCTCACCAGCAGGTCGGGAAGTCTATATTGACAAGTCCCAGGCAATTTTATTTTTGTGCTGTGCTTTCTTGTTTATCACTGCATGCAGGCCGTAATCCCTGCTGTCCTCTCTTATGCCAGGCATTTGCTGGCAGTGCTGCCAGGCAAGCTTCAAGCTGGCATGGAGTCCCTGCCCTGCAGTGGAGCATGTGTGACATGGCTGCAGCTGAGCTCCCCTGAGCACCAGGCAGCTGGTGGCTTTGTGGACACCTGTGCTGCAGAGAAACAAGAATGAGGGGGAATGAACATCATCCTTGGGACTGCTGCATCACGGGCAGCAGAAGGGCTTGCTCAGGAGGCTGAGGTTGCAGAACACATTGCTCTGTTGTAAAGCAAGTAAGATATCACATCATCCTCCTTGGCTTCTGTTTGCTTCAAGGCAGGACAACCAACCTCAACCCTTCCAAACCGTATTCTCTTCATGCTCCACCCCATCGCCACTCCCATGGCCAAAACACTATCTCCATTCCATGGTCCATCTCCACTCCCACTGCTCCTTTGAGGCTGGTGTCATGGCAGTTGGGAGAGCACTGAAAATTACCCTGAATCTGCAGCATCTCCAGCTCCACAACCTGTCCAGACTCCAGCACTAGTGATCCTTGGCATGACCATAAATACTTAAGAATGGAATCATGAGTTTACAGGCTACTGTTATGTTGTTGATCCCTCTTGCTGCCTCAACACACAGTCTTACATTGCACAACCAAAGCACAGCTGTGCATCTCCTTGACTGTCAGATCTCACTCACACTCCGGGGAACAAAATCCTGGGATGGCAAAGCAGCAGCATGCCCGTGTGAGCTCCACTACCATAAAACAAACGTGAGGCTTAACTACTGAAAGTGAGCATGGGCACAACATACCCGATCATCTTCATTTGGGGCAGACTGTTGCCACTGTCCAAAACAAGCTCAGTCCCTTCCTTTGCTGGAAAAAGCAGGGCAGATGGCCATTGTGGTGGGCCTCCTTTCTGGGCTTTTCTTTTCCTTGAAGATGTCATTTTGGGACACCAGGGCTCTGCAGCTCAGCCCTTCTCTCCTCCTGTCCCGTGTGGCCAGCAACATGGGTTAACTCCTCCTGTGTTTCAACAGCAGGCTTTGACAACTGAAAGACATGGTCTTGATTGTGCTACCCACAGGCATATCAAGGGCCTGGGAACAGTCAGTCTTCCCTCCTGCAGACAAGAATTTGCTGGATAATCCTGGATGCTCCCTGAGCTTGTCTTTAAGAGCACGATTAGAAAGGTGTTATCTGGCTCCAACGTGCCGAGGCAAGCATTACCTCTTCCTTCAGGTTTTGCAACAAACTGCTGGTTCTTTGCTTTTGTGCAACACCTGGAGACTTTCCAGAAGTTGTGACAGGTAGGGAAGGTATGGGAGCCTCTGCCTCTGAGTCTCCCAGGAAAGCTGGGTCAGCCTGCAGTCATGAAAGGTGTGTTAGCTGCTGAGCTCCGTCCATGGCACAGTGGGTTGGGAGGATGTCACTGCACTCACCCCTTCCCCAGGAGAAAAACCAAGGTGGGTTTTGTGATACCTTGCTTCATTTTATCCTGGTTTTGAACCACCATTTCCCCGGGGCTGGGGATGATCCTCCTCTTGTATTCTGGTGTTGTTCAAAAATAAGAATTCCACAAATTCTTTCAAAACTCCTCAACTTTTTTCAGCTTCCCTGCAATCTGAGGGCTTCGTCACCCTTGAAAACCTGTGGAATGAGCAGCATTTCCCTGATGTCGTAATGCTGACATAACAGGGTGGTGAATCAGTGGGGATCTTGCTGCCTGAACCATGTTGTATCATTGTTATTGCTGAAGTTTTGCTATTTTAAGCCACAAAGCCCCATACAATCCAGTCTAAATGGCGAATAACTCTGTCATATCCCATTTCAAATCTATGAACTGGTGAGAACTGTATTAATGAAAAACTATTCTGGTTCATGAGACCCTGGTCCAAACAAACTGGATGCCATGCGGTAATCCAAGTGGTGTGTAACATTATAAAGCATATAAATAGCTCCTGCTGGCCTTCATCTGGGTGTGTCAGAGGGGCAGGAGGAATTATAACCCCTGTGTTTGCCTCAGAAAGATGAACTGAAAAATACCGATGTGTTTAGGGCTTGAACTGACATTCAATTCTGGTTTCTGTCACAATATGGACATAAAAACAGGTCAGCTTTGCTTAATAGAAGCCTCATGAGACCTTCAGTCTGCGTTTTTTCAGGACTTTAAGTAACAAACTGGGGTGATTTGTTCCCAAATGGTGGTCCCCGCTCTGCTGCCAGGCACAGCATTCCTATTGAGGATGGGCTTGCCTTCTCCAGATTTAAAGCTACCTGCTGCATTGAGACCAACTAATCCAGCAGCACCTAGTACACATTATACTCTCCCAACATTTCCAAGAAAAGGCTGACATATCTGCAGATTGAGGGGCAGAGGCCATGGAACCACCAAAACAAGGGCAAGTGATTCCCCAGATGTCCTAGCAAGATATCCTGCATGGGGAGATCCTCTGAGCCCCTGGAAGTGATCGGGGAGTCCATCAGCCCCCAGGTTACAGCAGCCCTGCCATGAATGGCTGAGCCCTGCTCAGGTCCAGCATCCCCCTTACCCAAGGCGCAGGGTGAATGAACTCCAGCGCTGGAGTTTGGAGCGGACACTATGTCCACATTCTTCAGTCAGGGGCCAGGAATGTCAGCTCCTGTCCTGACGCCAGGGACTTGCATTCCTCCCTGATGCTGCTCCCAAAAAATGCCAGCCCAGAACCGTGCTAGGGAGAGGGGTGCTGCTTGGGCTGGGGGGACAGGAGGAGACATGCTAAGGCTGCAGAAAAGCCTTTACCGAGCAGAGCAGGAGTTAGCATGTGTGTGCTCGCATGTGTTTACTAAACAATGTTCCCAGCAAGAGGGAATGGCTGGAATTCACCCCCCTCGCTCCCAGCCAGACCCCAAGGACACGCAGGCAGACCCAGGGAATTCACTTCTCCAGCTTGTTGCCATGGCTGCATATTTGAGAGACCCAAGCAGAAAACCAAATCAAAACAAACCCACAAACAAACAAACAAAATAAAAGCCCAAAAACAACCAACCAAACAAAACACACACAAAACCCAAAACAAAACACCTCCCCCAAAAACAAAAACAAAACCCCAAGCAAACACAACAACAAAACAAACAAAACCCCAAACAAATAAATAATAATAACAACAACAAAAATCAAACAAACCCAAAACATTTCACTGGGAGGGAAGAAAAACAGCAGGAGGAAGAAATACAAAAGAGTAATGAGAAGGGCTAGTGAGTCCAAGAAATGTATTAGATCATCCTTAGAAACTGATGTCTGAGGAGTTCTCCATAGCTCAGGCTATTCTAATATTTATTGTATGTTATTTAAACCATGACTTCTGGCACCAGCTGGGACTCAACAGGACTGTGTGCTTCTCAGAAACATTATTAAAAGCTAGTCCTAGGCTCCAGGACCACTTGAGAGGTGCTGGAAGAAGCACCACATTGGCTGCAGAAGGCAGTTAACTTCCAGATTAGCTGCTGGCAGAGTGGCAGCGGGGGGATATCTAGAAAGCAGGACCCAGTGCAGAGCTGGCAAGCAGAGCTGTGTGGGATATAAACTACGGGAAAATAAAATCCTTAGAGAGGCTAAGCAAGGACAGGCCAGTGGCTGGCTCCAGTGTGAGAATGCAGATGAGCCAGGGCAGAACTCCCTTATACCTTCGTCAGTCTTACCGATACCTCACCTTCCTGTCATCGACTGAGCAAAGACGAGATGCAAAGCTGTGGACAGGCGAGTATCCCTAGTTCCTCTGCTCCTGAAGGGACTTGTTTCTGTTGATGCACTGAGTATTTAAAATCGCTCCATGGGCAGTTTTTTATAAGCAGGATTTGGCACACAGATTGTGAGGCATTGCTCCCTGCGCTTCATGGCCTTGAAAATCTGGCAAAGTTTCACTTCCTCGTGCAGAGACACTGCAGGGTGTCAGGAGCCTGGCGTTCCTACTCTGGCCAAGATGATGGAAGTCTGCTTCATTTTCCCCTGCAGTACCAGTTCGAGTTTGCATGGGAGCAACAGGTGTGCCAAAACACAGCTGGGTTTAAAACCCCTCAATGGTACAGCACCCTTGGCTCTACTCGTATCTCCTGGGAGAAATATCATTCTGTTTATATGGCAGGGTTTATTTTCTCATGGGATTCCCCATCACAAGACACAGGTATGGAATGAGGGTGGCATAGCCTCTGCTCCATGCCAGAAGAACTAGGGCAGTGTGATCCCATGCCACAGCCTCTCTGAGACCAGGTGCCCAGAGGAGAGTTTCCCCTAGGGTGAATCACAGAATGGTGGGGGTTGAAAGGGACCTCTGGAAATTGAGTACAACTCCCCTGCCAGAGCAGGATCGCCCAGGGCAGGCAACATGGGAACAGATCCAGGTGGATCTTGAAAGTCTCTAGAGAAGGAGACTCCACAACCTCTCTGGGTGGCCTGTTCCAGGGCTCCATCACCCTCCCAGTACAGAAGTCTTTCTTGATGTTGAGGTGGAACGTCCTGTGTTCCAGTTTGTGACTGTTGCCCCCCTTCCTATCACAGGGTACCACTGAAAAGAACCCGGCCCCTTCTACTTGACACCCACCTTCAGATAGTTGTAAACATTAATAAGATCCCCCCTCAGTCTTCTCCAGACTAAACAGCCCCAGATGGCTCAGTGTTTCCTCGTAAGAGAGATGCTCCAGTCCCTTCATCACCCCGTAGCCTCCCTTGGACTCTCTCCAGTATTTCCCTGTCCCTCCTGAACTGGGGAGGCCAGAACTGGACACAATACTCCAGGTGTTGTCTCACTAG
>JANHFY010003453.1:0-21799 GCA_027560095.1 Chloroceryle inda | reverse complement strand
CAGAGATTTGGAACCATTGCTCAGCTCCCCTCTCAGGCTGCTCTTCTCCAGCTGAACAGCCCCAGGGCTCTCAGCCTTTCCTCACCAGAGATACCTACTCCACATAAGCAAACAGTCCCATAAATAAATAAGGGTTTCAACCTCCCAGCTCTCCCACCAGCTTCTGTTCTTTATCAGTGACCCCTCAGTCCTCAGCAGTTTCCCACCGATGAGTTACCGGCTCCTCTTGCTGCACCCACAGGAACCTGCAGACCGAGAGCAGGCCGTGCAGCTTTTACTGGGATTCATTAAAATAAAGTAATTCAGCCTCCTCTAATGAAAGGGTCTCTCACCACTCTACCGAAATCGGTACTCAAAGGTGGGAAGAGCTTTTCCATCGCACGACGTGACCCGAGGAGAGCAGTGTACTTGGATTAACCGTGGGCTGTTTACATCAAAGCAGGCAGCTGAGACCTGGCCAGAGAGCACTAACTGGTTCCAGTAGCGAGGCAGGAGGTGGCTGGCCTGATGTCAGCCATCGAAGAATAAAACCGGTCTGGTTCTGTATGGACAGGGTCACTTTGGAGCCTCTCTCTGAAAAACATGTTCAACCTTCAACAATTGTATACATCTAGATACCCCTGAATTTGATCAGCTGCGTGCAGGAAGGGCTCTCCTTAAATCTCCACTTCACAGGGAGTAGGAAAAGTCTCGCTGCAAGCAATCCAGAGGCCAACCTCCCCCCAAGCAAGTACATTTCTTCTTATTAGTGCTTCTCTGAAGCAAAGCTGTTTTTGATTTAAAGGCCAACTTGCATCAGTTCAGATTTTATGGCAATCCAGAACCACCAGCCTACCAGCCCGAGACCTGCATCCCAGTTCAGAGCAAGTTCTGAATGGAACACATCTCCAGGGAGCAGGAGAGCTTTTTCCACAGCAGCACTCACCTACCTCCCTGGCAATCATTTCAGGGAGGCATCTCTTGGGGGGCTTCAGTAAAAATATACACCAGCCACTGAGGGTTGAACTCAAGGAGGTGCAAGAACGGCCAATGTGGAGTGAGGAGAAATCCATACATGTTTTCCACATGGCTCCAGCTTCACACAGCACCCTGTATACAACACTGAACTCTTGCCCTGCTGAAATGCTGGGAAAGACTTGGTCCCAAACAGTGCAGTCACCCTCCAGCCCAAGCATCGGAGAGAAGGGAGCTGGAGGGGAGAGCCCACATGCAGGCAGCATTACAAACCCCACCGACTTCACTAGATGTCTTCCAGGAGCACCTGTAGGCACCTTCTGCACCAACCAGGATTCCACCCCTGCCTGGTACAGCACCCAGGTCAGGTAAACAATCCAAACAAGCTCTGGACTTTGGGGAAGGAATCCAAGTGCTGCACGCCCAGAAGCAGTGCAGAAATTAGTGCCTTGGTCCATTCTGTAGCATCTCCTCTTGGAGAGCCCAGAGCAGCAGCACTGCAAGCTTCCCTCTGGCCCCTCGAGGGGAGGGCTGGCTAGTAATGATCATTTCACTCATGAACCTGGAAAAGCCAACCCAGATCACAGCACACAGCTTGGGTGCAATTAGAAAGGAGCAGGAGAGGTGTCACACCAGACATCTGATGGGGGGAAAGAGTTGTTTCCAAGAAATAAGCAGAAATGAGAGATAAATAATATGCCCTGCACCCTATCAGCAGCTTGCAGACCAGCCATCTCCAGACACAGGCGTGCTGAGCAAACGGTTTTTATGTCCAGCGGCACCAGAGCCGCCCTCGCTCGCTCCTGCACCCGAGGAAGCCGATTCCAGTGGTGCTGTGAGCTCCAGAAGAGACCCTTCCACTCGAACGTACAAAAAAGCAAATCTTTCTGCAGCAATTGTGACAGCCAACGATGCTCATACAGCAGCAATTACCGACGTGAAAAACCAAACTGCAGAGAGAATTCCACTTAGAGCCTTAAAAGAAAAAACCCACCTTTCAGCGTGGTCGATTGTGACAAATTGCAGCAGAGTAAAATTCAGCTTGAGAGCTTTCAGAACTAAGTAGGTAATACAACTCTCGGTCTCAAAGTTCCTTTATTTTGCCCTGCAGATAATATGTATGCTGAGATCTAAATTTCTGAATGCTCCTGTCATCCTTCGATTAAAAAAAATACAAAATGACCTGATCCTGTCCTCAAAAACACAGATCACGACACAAATGTGCAGGCTGAAGAGCCTAAGGCTCCATTTATCCCACCAAAATGAGCATGAAAGGAAGGAAAAAATTGTGGTTCCTGTGGAACTCAATTGTCCTCTGTGTGTTTTAACTGGAAGCCTGACACGGCAAGCACAGTCCAGGAGGAAGAGGCTGTTGACAACAGTCTGTGCTACGGAGGGACTGAGCTGTTCAGACACTGCCAGTGAATGAGAAGAGCACAGGATCTGTGATGTCAACCCACTACTTTCACTGGATTTCGGGTGTTTCTGCAGATCTGGGCTTGTCCCAGCTCACTGACCACCACTGGTGACAGGATTTACCCACGGACACGACACCCAGGCTCAGCTCCCAGCACCCAGAGCCTGGGCTGACCCCGAGGAAGGGCTGCACACACTGCTGCCTGCTTCAGAGACCCCCAACACCAGATGGGCAGGGAGAATGGGAGACAGGGCCTCTGCAGGTACCTTTCTGTCTCTCTCTGAGACTTGAGCAAGCCAGAGAAAGGCTCTGCAGTTTGTTTCAGTAGGTCAGAAGTGTTTCACTACTTACACTGTAGTAATTTTATAACAGCTTTATTATTTTTCCTGGTTTCTTCCTACTGGATGTTTAAAGTTCTCTGCTCTCAAGAATCTCCCAAGATTGCTAACCACTAAAATCACGGATCCTCTCTCACAGAGAGATCTGTGAAAGCAACCTGAAAGGTACTTGGCAGGCTAAAAAACCGGGGCTGTCAGGAGAGTCCCAGCTCCCAGCAGCACCTGAAAGCTGAAATCCCTGAAGAAACTCATTTCTTTCTTGGCGTGATGTGGCAGAAGCACAGAGCAAGCCCCGACAGTTTCCACTGAACCAGATTTTTCAATTCCGTGCGCTCAATTAAGAGTTCTGGAAACACACAAGCATGTTCCCTCAGCCCTCCCCCTTCACCCTTACCACCCTTCTGTGGCTTCTCTGAGGAGTGGAAAGTATTAAGTCAAAATACAGCTTCTGCAGTTTACTTAACCGACCTTGGAGTGCAGCTCAAGGCTACAGCCTGCCCTTTTGTACGAGCAAGCAGAGACAAGACCGGGTCTGCTGCTCCAGAGGACACGCTGTTTTCCGTGCTCTGGTTTAGTCTGCAGAAGGCTAAAAAAGAAAGAAAATAAAACAACAGCTCCCCTAGTTTAAAATACAAGTGATAAGAGAGCATCATCTTGAAAGCATTTATCAGTGGATGGAGAGGAGTGAGCTCTGCTGGCAACACTCGCCTTAGGTTAACGGTTGCGCTCGGTGATCCCAAAGGTCTCTCCCAACCCAAACAATTCTGGCATTAACTTACATGGAGTTGCCACCTCTGTCACGGGTGGAAGTCTAAAAATGGCTAGCACCCATAAACGGTTATCCCCTGTCCCTCCAGCAGCCACGGGAGCTACAGGCACCCTCATCTGTCAGCCCCAAGCAGCCCTCCAGACCCTTACTGGTTTTCTTTTCTTAGAGCTCCAACATGAAATGCAATTATCTGGGACTGCTGGGCCTTCCCAGCCTGGCTGAATCTCTTCCAAAATGATGCATAATCGGGCTCACTTCTTTAGGAAACAATCCAGATGTGCAAAGCAAAGATCCTCTCTCTTGCTTTGGAAGAACACCTCGTTATTTATTACCAGCACACGGCAAAAATTAATACAGACGCCGACCACGGGAGAAGGTGTTTCCGAGAAAACCGTCGGCACGGAACAAGAGCGTGGTGTCTGCTTTCACATCACCTGAACCCGTTAGCTACCCAGCCATAAAATTCAACAACAAAATGTACAGAACCCTCAAGCTGTTTATTTCAGTGTGCAGAAAGCTGTTAATTCCGAAGCTATTTGGAAGAGACGCAGGATGCACAATGGTGTGGATTTCCAAAGCCCAACCGTTCCGTGATTATTTTTAGTTCACATGAAAACGAGAAGAAATTGTAACTCCCGTATCCCAAACGTTTGCTGAGCTCCATCCGAGTAGTAAATTTCCAACCCAATTATTCTATAGTCAGGTAATACAGAGACAGAATAAATAGCACTTTCTAAAGCTTAATTACAGCAGCGTACATAGCAGTGTAAAATGAAGGGCATAAGAGAGCTGAGAATCAAAGCATTACCCAGGAAAAGACTTTCAGGTCAAACCAGAAACCAGCGCACAGCAAGTTCAAGGCAAAAGTAGGAGGCAAAGACAACAAATGCTCTTTGACTCCACCACCAAGAAGGAAGGAGAACTGGCACTGCTGGAGCTCCCAGCACGAGCAGTAGCATCCCCAGAGCTGGCAGGTAGAGAGCTTGACAGGAAAACTGAAAGAACTTAATCGAGTACCAGAAATCTTGGGTTCTGCAGCTTCCGAATACATGCTGAGGCTTTAACGAAAGCCGGCAGAATCGCGACAGGTTCTCCTGGCCGACAGCTTGAGCTGCCAGTTTTCCAGCTCACGTTTGTCACAGCCGTGCTATAAACCTACCACCTGCACTCAGAACCCAAAATAACCCTCGGGGACCAGGGGAATTTCTACCACTTGAGATCTAAAAGATGCACGATAAAGAAGATGCTGATAGACCATCAAAAGGGACGCTCAAAGGTGAAGACAGACAAAAGTGCTGCCAGCCTCTGAGAGCTCGAGAAACCCCACCGTGCTGAACGGGATGAAGCCAAGCTGAAAAAAAACAACAAACAGCTCTTGAAGCTTCAAGTTGTCCTAATTAAGCTCCAAGATGCCGGCCTTCAGGAGCCGAGCGAAGACAAGAGCCATGTTCTCTGGAATGGAACCAGTCCTCTAACAGCAGATCACAGCTGCTGTCAGATGGACTCGAGCTCCAGAGGTGCCTTCCAACCCCCAACATTTTCCAGGTACCTGCTCCTTTTCATTCCTCCTAAATACGAGTCTGGGGCGGGACAAAGACACACGCTGTGAAGGAAGGTTCATGATGCTGCCAGGGTAGGAAGAGCACCGCTTGATTTAACGATACGAGCCTGCAATTTCTCACTCCCTGCTCACTTTTAACACATGGAGCAAATACAGACCATTCTCTGGATTAAAGAGTGACAGACAGACACATTTGTCACCTTTCTAGCCTCAGATATTTACAACCACGCGATTCGGTGGCAAACTGGATACAGGTTACTATTAATAACCCATCTATTTCCTTTCTGGAAGCTGATTTGTGAAAAGGACGCAAGCATCCCGTTTTCAAACACACTAATTAGCCAAAGAGGAGTCAAGGAAGTCACTGTTCTGCCTTCAAGAACATACACAGCATCTCTCAAAGAGGAGAAAAAACCACCGAGCAAGCGTATCCAGGGATCCCCAGTTGCCTGCTCCGAGCAGCACACAACCTCCTCAGCCAAGGAAGCGCGGTGTCGTCGCACCAACGTCACAGCCAGACACTTCAGCACTGCAGATACCCGGTTCTTTCCTTAGTAATGGGCAGGTTTCACCCAAAGGCTGCCACCCAGATCCGTAGAGCCGTCAGAGCCCCCGGCACCTGCCAGAGCAGACCTGACTGCTTGACCCAGCAGCTCCCCAGGAAGAGATGTGAAAAATGCAATTGGTAAAATGCACTCAAGTCTTTGGTTCCCAGAGCTATGGTTAAGTGCCTTCCAATCACCTCAAATGACAGGATGAGGAGAAGCTGCAGAGGAAGCACCTCCCTGATTTCCACGCGGCATCTCTCCACTATTGTCTAGGTCCTGGCAAGTGAAGGTCAGAATCAAGAGAGTCTTTAAAAAATACCACAGAAGTTGATTGAAAGCACCTACAGCTTCCACCCATTCCCCCCTTCTATTATAAACCCTGAACAGGTTTAAGGAGCTGTTGCCATCATTAAAAGAAGTTGCTCCCCTCTCCTTTTCCACTCTCCCAAAGAGGGAGCACCCTGCCGAGCGGCGAGGAAGCCGGTGGCTGCTGCAGCCTCACTTGGCTACCAACAGCAGGCCTGGAAAAAGGGCACGGGTCACCTCAGCCCCACAGACTCACCAGGGTGTTACTAAATACCAGAATAAGGAAGTCCACCATCTGCCCGTGGCCGTTCCTGGTAGCCCAGCTTCTCAGGAGGGGACTGTGGGTAAAGTGGCCGGTGACAGCTGAGCAAAGCTGAGCTCCCTGCTCCTCCCTCGGGCCACTTCTGGAGCTTGTCCGTAAATCAGCTTAACCCTCCAGCCCCACAGAAAACCCACTCACCTTCCTCCGCCCGCCGTCTCCATGTCGGAAGGGGCAGGACCGGCTCCTGCGTGCCGGGGAAGGGGTTACACCGGGAGCCTCTCCCCCGCCGCAGCGGTGAGGCGGCTCCGGCCGCGCCACGACACCACACCCCGCCAAAGTCTCCCAGCGCCTGGCAAAGGCCACATCCCTTCCCTCGCACGCATCGCCGGCCAAACAAACAGCGCAGAGGGCGGCAAGGAAAACGCTCGGAGGACAAAAGGACAGAGTTAGGATTAAACCAGGTCCCTTGATCCCAGGCCAAATGGCCTACCCATAAACCTGCGCAACTTCCAGAGGCAATTTAGGATCCTGAGTGTGCTGTACTTTAGGTTATAAAATCACATTTAGACACACATTTGAAGTGTTCTTTGCTCTGCTGGTGGCTAAAAACAATTCCTTTGTCATCAAATCTTGCTCCAGCGAGCTGACGTTACGTTTTTAACTCAGGAAATAAGATAATTACGGTTCAGGGTAAACAACTACAACTGTGCATCAGAAACTGCTTCTAATTTTAAACCCCAGTCCCTCTAACGCCATCCATATTTGACAGACAGTTCCCTTACAAATGGCTTAGGTTGTCCGAGCGGCTCCCGACTGAGCCCAGCTCCCGATCAGCCGCAGGTCCCCGGAAGACACGGGCGGGCACAGCAGGTCAAAGTCCAGCACATGGAGCCGGCGAGCACCGCTATCAAACAAATCCGGGCAAAAGGAGGAAAACTCCGAACCTTGAGGAGCTGGAGAAGGAGAAACCGCGTCTCTCGAGCGCGCAGAAAGCGGTCGGCCCCGGGACCAAAGCTTCGCGCGCTTACGCAATGTTTGCCGCCAGTCATTCTCCATCTCCGAGCTCCACCGCCCCACTGCAGCTTCCCCCGTGGCACAAACAGCCAGAATTCAAGCCCCAACTCGCTGCGAGAACATCAGCTACCGAGCTGCTCGACACGAGGCAGTAAACTCACCTCCAGCTCTCCGCGCCGTGTCTCAACTGGCCCCTGTGCTGCTGCTACCCTCAACCCCCCGCCAAAGTTACCTAGGAACGAAGCCTGACAATAAACAGAGGCATCGCCGCCGAGACGGCGTGAGCCGGGAACGCCGAAGCACCCCGTCTGAATTTGTCTGGAGCTCCAGTTGAGGTATTGAGGGCAGCGAGCCGTCTGCCTCCGGGATGAATCACGGCACGCAGAGGTAGCAATAACTCCGAGGAGCGCTCAGAGGTGCGAGCCCGGTAGGCTTTCCTTCTTCCTCGTCGGAAGAAAGAGGTGTGCTAAATTACAACCAAATGAAGGCAGGGGAAGGAGGGAATGCAGCAGAGCAAGCGAGACTCGATACGGACAAAGCATTCTTAAGCTGTTGTGCTCCGAGAAGACCAAAGCGGTCAAAGCTACTCAAACAGCCGGTCGTGAGAACGCTGCTGGGGCTGCAGGAGGCTAAACAGCGAAGAGGAATCACGTGGTGGAGCCTGGGCAGCTTGGGAGAGCTCGCTCCTCCAAAACTTTTCACCATCAAACGCTTCCAAACAACCCCACCCCGCTTCTGCTATTGTTGTCAGAGAGGGAATTCCAAGCAGAACAATTATTTCCACCACATTTTTTTTCTGTTGGGAGAAGAACACGGTAACGGAGCCAGCAAAAATGCCATTTACACGGCAGCTCTGCCGGTAACACAAGTCTCCTTCTCAAAGACAGACAGACTGACGTGCCTCGAGCCGCTGTGCAGTGGCACCAGAGTATTTTTAGCCACCAACGCGTGAAGGCAGCAATATGGTGGAAGTCTCCCAGGTTGCAGTTACCCTGGGAGGTTAATCTCTCTACACCCTGGAGAGGGCAGTTCGTTAAGAGGCCGTTCAGAGCAGAAGGAAACAATTCACCCAGTCCTCTGCCCACGGCTGTGCACAAGGCCTCTGAACTCCGCACGGCCCCACATCGCATCCCAGTTTGTGCCACTGTCTGGGTAACAGCGCCGGGGTCCAGGCTGCGTTAGAAAGATCCAGATGTCTGGCACAATTAGCACAGCTAAATTAAACACGGTCTTCAAGGCACCGCATGGGATGCGAAGTGGCTCAAAGTCAACCCAAGCGTCCAAGAAAAGGAGGCAGCAAAGTGACAGTTTGGCTTCGAAATGTTTTATCTGCAATTAACACCTTTTCACGACTTCTGATAAGGTAACGTCTTTGCCGTCAGCCCAAACCCAAGTGCAAATAAGTCAAGGCTAAAATATTCCCAAAGCAAAGCTTCCGAAAGGGCCAAACACTGTCTCTGCCACCAAAGCCACGCTGCTCTTCTCCCGCTGACGTGCTAAGGAACGAACGTTTAACCCAATTACCGGGTGAAGGACTCTGGTCAGTGAGCCCGCAAAGGTGACGGTCACCACAGGCAGCACTTTACACCTGCTCACACTGCAACCCATCCAGCAGCCCTTCAGGACCCCACCTTCGAAGGGAACACCTCAAAGATGTGCTGGGAGCAGGGACTCAGGCCTGGGAAGAAGGCAGAGCACATCTGCTGTCTCTGGTTAGCCACCGCAGGCACCTCTTCGGCTGTGGGGTCAGGGGGTGGGTTTGGTTGTTTTAGCCAACTGCCCAGCTACACTGTCAATAGAATGACAGCCCCTTGACTGGAAGGGATTAATGACATCACCCCCTTGAACCCTGGGCTACCCAGCCATCACACACCACCACCTTCACTCCCACGGGACGCTGCTCCTACGCTAGCAGCAATACCAACTCAACGACAGCTCAAACAGTTGCCTCCGAATGTTCTTTTATCTTTATTATTCCATTTCCATAATTCTCTCTCCCATAAACCACTCCCAAATTACAAAGCATTTGGGGTGGAACACTTGATTTTTGGCAAAAGGGGAGTCAAACTGAGATGAGCTTATGAAGGACAGAAAGCGCTCGTTGGGCCGTGCACTGCCAGACCCGACTGTCCCATCCCATATCCCAGAGACAGCGGCACCGTCGGAACACATCACCTACCCCTCCGAGGAGGGGTGGCCGAGCATCCCAAACGAGTCGCTGGAGAACTCGCGTTCAATTCTCAGCGTTTGTGAGAGAGGTAGACATAAAAAGGAGGAAAAATGCAGAGAGATCCCAAAGTCCTGACAGCAGCCGAGCCGTTTTTCAGACTTTTTATTAAAATTCAGTTTGCCTTTGAGGAGGAATCACCTTTGCCTCTTGTAAACAGCACGAGCACCAACGTCACACGGGGGAAGCCACAGAAATACGCAGAGGGGAACAGAGGTAACATCTGTTAGGGAGGCCACTCCGTACCCACGGCGCCCGTACCGCGCTCTGCTTGTACACCTCGAAAAATAGTGCATTTAATAGCTCACGGCTCTCACGGAAGGCGAGGAAAATTGCCCTGAAATATGGTGTGTAGGTACAAGAAAAATAAAGCCTGATTCAGCCCTGCCGCCCCTCCTCAGCCCTACCTCCGCCGAACGCTTTAAATAGGATGTTATCACTACTTGTTTATACGCCATTACAGAAAAAAGAAAAGCCCACACCACTCGGTTTCTTAATCCTGCATTACAGAACAAAATGTTACTCAATTCTTTCTGCAAAGTACCAAGAAATAACTGTGAGACCATATGCATCTGAAAGCATCCACGTGCTGGAGTAATCCGGACTTACGTAACTCACAATCGGCATCTAACCACCAGAGCAGGAACCAAAGGGCCAACACGCACACACAGCTTCTGTAAGAGCTTAAAAACCAAACTAAAAATTCCTTTTGAGGAGGCTGATTTGGGAGGTGAGTGAAATTCAGGTCTCTGAAGTTACAGCTGAGGGTTTCTGCCATGGAGGTGCACAGACAAGAGAGCCCCACGGGGTTGGCTTTCTCTGCTTTAGCTCACCCCGTTCAGCAAAATGAATCATTCACTGATGGACGAGTTGCTGGAAACGCTGCCACCACGATTCCTGTCTCAGTAGCTAGGAAGGCAAGTCCTCCCAGGGTCTCCAGCAGCCACGGACAAAGGCAGAGGTCAGCACCCTTCTGCTTTCCCAGCACATCCTAAAGTATCGGGCACCTGAGCAGAGATACTCCTGAAAACCACGGTGTACTTTACCCCCAAACTCACAGTAAAGACAAAAAAGCACCCAGCACCCACTTCTAGCCGCTTACGGGATCCACGCCAGCCCCTTCAGACCAGGGCACAGCCCACCCCCACGCTAGGGCTAGCGGCTAAAGCCCTCCATCCCCTCCTCCTTGGGATGGCCCCACTGTCTTCAGCTGCCCCATCGGCTTCCCACCGCCAGCTGCTGTGGATGCACACAACACATCTGCCTCTTCTGAGCCCGGGGCTTCCCGGGGAAGAGAATCACAGGGAAAGGCAGGCACAGGTCAGAGAACAGCGGCCGTGGCGCGAGGCAGACACGGACAAGGCGACCAAAAACAAGAGGTGCAAAACAGACCTAAAAATTCAGACAGGCAACAAGCGTGACTAAAATCCTTCTTCACCCCCTTTCCATCTGCTCTTAGCAGAACGGAAACGTGGGGATTTTTCCCATCCAGGCACGATGAGGTGCTCTGCTATCACCAGACAAAGCTCGCTGCTGTTAGACACCAGGCTTGGGGTGGAAGAGAAGGCGCTCGCTGGGCTGCAACCACCACCGTAAGGACACAGCCACGTTCTTAAGGAAAACAAGTCAACTTTTTATGCACAGGTAAGGACAACAAACGTCTGAAATGCAGCAGTGAAACGTTGAAACAGAACCATAGGAAAGAGAGTTACTGGTTAAGCTATTACAGCAAATGGAAATTGGAAATGAAGTCTAACTGATGTTCAGTTTAAGTACAGATATATCAACCCCACCATCTCACACAGCTCTCGTGTGAGAAGAGGAGAGAAGCACCCTCGGTAACTCTGACTATGAAGCTGAGGAACCAACAGGCATCTTCCAGCTGATATAAATAAAGTGTCCCCTGCAAATAACCCCGGCTCCTTCGGCGCGAGCCGCAGCGTGATTAACAGAGGTCCATTATAAAGGCAACGCATAACCCAGCTCCTGCGAGCAGTCACTGCCACATCGGCCCGCGTTGCTATGGCAACCAGGGAGGAAAATATAAAGCAAATTACAGTTAAATGAAAATTATTCTCCATGACAATATATGTTAATGCAGGAACATTTGCAAGGCCATTCCGGATAACATGTTTACACTCACCCATGTGTTTACCCAAATAAATAAAAGGCAGGTTGGAACAGCTAATGGATCAGCCACAGATAAGGATCGAAGGCTTGGTTGGGGTTTGGTTTGGTTTTTTTCAAGTTTTAATGTATTCTGTAGAAAATTCTTCAAGCTGATAAAATACAAACCAGCTTAACAAAGGCATTTGCACATTTAGCCACACTACAGAGGCTTTAAGAAACAGTTTTCCAGGAGATCTAACATGTAGGTTTTCCAATGTTGTGATCCTTTAATTTTCCTGGCTGCAAACAAGGAGCACATTGATACCTCCTCATCCCAGGAGAGGATGCTTTAAGCGAGAGGCTAAATCACTCAGAATATTTATAGAGATCTGACTGAAACTGGAATGGGGACTTATTTTAATCAGCTGTAACTCACTCATGGAAAAGTGAGCAGTGTTTTATACCCGGGAACCTGCGGCGTCGATCCTGCAGCTGGAGGAGTCCTACACCTCACCCTGGTTTCCAAGCAGCCCAGGTCACCAAGAACCCACGGCCAGACACTTTTAGAAAATCCCAGAATTAAGGTTTTCAAGTTGATCTCACTCTCCCACCACCATCATATAGCCTAAAGAGCCCCTTTTTTTAGTGAACATATCTCGGGTTTTAAATATCTTCCGAAGCACGAGCGAAGTTAATGGGAAAGGCTTGTTCAAGAGGCAGTCACTTTTTTTTTTAACTCACTTGGCTCATACCCCGAAGAAAAGCCCAAAGAAAGAAAGTAGGTTATAAAGTGACTTACAGTCTCTTTTCCACTCTGGAGCGCCACGTTTTAAGAAGGGTTTAAAATACTGCCTTGGAAAAAAGCCCCCCTCTCAGCCGCGTTCCACGGTTCCCCTGCCAAGTTCCTTTCCCATGGAAATGCTCTGCCTGTTCCGCGAGTGCCACAGGTGCAGGTTTCTGAGGAAGACCCAGAAAAGAGCACAAGGCACTTTTTGAACCCGTTTCAGCGAGCTGGAAGCACAGAGGACGGCATTGAGTCCGCCGGCACATCTGAGCTGACTGCGTGCACGCTCCCGCTGACCTCCACATCTGTCCCCTTCCTCCTCCTACACAACAATACTCGAATCACGAGGATCATAACTTTTTATGACAGTGGGAAAACTGCAATATTCTCCCCGACTTCACTCCACCCTGCACATAAAACCGCTCCGAGGTTCAACCATAAAGCGAGCCAGCTCCTTTGAAGTTCCACCGAAAGCCCCGCGCACGTTACAAAGCTGATCGGGAAGAAGGCAGCGCGTTAACGTTTCACCCAACCACGCTCGCAGAGCATCGGTCGTTAATCATTCGGTGCCGCCGTTGACAACAGCGAGTTAGGTCAGAGTATCTGGGTAACTAAACTCTTTACAGGTGAGCTCGGGTTACCCGCAAACGCCAGCTTCACAAACCAGCACGCAGGCTTCCCCGAGGCTCGCTGCCTGCAGAGCCCACAGTGACCATTATCATTTCAACTCGGTTAGACCCTGACCCGCGGCTCCCTCCACCTTCCTCTCCACAGCCACACGCAGCCCATCTCCACAAAACGCAAAGAAAACGGCTACAAAGCTCAGACTGAAACAAAAAAACCCTAGGAAATAAAAAACCAACCCCCCCCCGAAGCGAGCTGCAGTAGCAGTTGCTAGGTTCCTTTCAAAGCCTCCACTAATGGCTAGGGCTGGGCTCCTGGAGAGGCTCCGCGCTGCAGCGGTGGAGGGGTTGTTTTCACCACTGAACTTTAAACCCCCTGTTCCGCACACAAGCGGGATCACGCGCACACGCTGTCCTCGCCACGCTGCGGGAAGAGGAGGCCCCCCCCAGGCCAAACACCCCTCGGGATGCCAGGGCCATGGGGTCGGGCACCCTGCTCACGGCTGGTGGGCACCGCGTCCTTCTGTGGAGAAACGGTTTGCGGTGTTGAAATGTAGCCAGGCTGGAAAGGTGCCTTCCTCTGTAAATATGAGGAAAGGTGTAGCGAGGTGAAGTGCAGTTTGAGAGAGAACGCTGCCGCTCGCAGCTTCCGTGGCCTGGCAAACAGCAGGCGGGTCAGGGGAAGGCCAGGCTGCCGGGCATGCAGCGCTGCCAGTGCCCGCCCCTGCCCCTTCTCCGCTGTGAGCTGCGCCAGATGGACAAGAGAAGAGCTCTGAGACGACCACCAGAAGGGTTCACGTGGATTTCAGTTACCTGCACTGCTCCACAAGGGTCAATTCTGCCTACGGCTACTGCTGGTAGTGCCACGGACAGAGCCCCGTTAGTCAGACACGGGAGGGATCCTCAAGATGAAGATTCAAGGAGCTGATCTAACCGGGGACAATAGATGGTGGCAGTGATGCAGAAGAGGCGAGGAGCCATTAGTGGCAACAGGAATACAACAGCAGACCCAGCTCTCACCCCTGGCAGAAGTCTCCACACCCTCTGACCCTTCACCTCTCCACCCCACTGCAGCTTCACTCCTTTTCCAAGCGCTCTCCTCCCACCACGCAAACACGCGGCCCAGATCTCGAGAGGGAGCTGGAGATGGAGGATGAGCTCAGAGAGAAGGAGAAAGGCAGGAACAGACGGGAGGGAACATCAAAAGGCAGACAGGCTAAAATTAGAGACAAGAATCCTGGATGAGGAAGGAGGACCGAGGCGAGAGCAGAGAGCTGAGCAGAACCTCCATCAGATGAGGCTCCCAGGAAGGGGGAGGGGACAGACAGAAGGGAGAATAAATGTTACGGTGGATGAAGCCTGGGAAGCTAGCAGACAGAACAGACTGCAGAAGTAAATTCAGCGTTTTAAGACTACAACCTGTAGCTTTCTAACTAAGGAGCACTACTCAGCACAGCAGGACAAAGCCACAACGTTGACTTCTCATCCGATCTCCGCCCCGGGATGAGGGTGAACTCAAAGGCAATCCAGCCCTCGCCACAGAACAAGTTTGACACCCCAGTTGCAGTGCTGATCACAGGGGAAGAGAATTTAATTCGCCACCATCACCCACAACAGAGAGCAGCAGCTCTGAGTAATGCAGGGCACCTCAGACCCTGGTCAGAAAGCCAAAAGCATTCCGAGCTGCTGGAAAAATGGAGAGAGTCAAAGGGATCGGAGACCAGGACAGCCACTGTGCAGCACCCCGACGCATGCCCAGAGACAGGCCACGGCTCTGAAGGAAACTGGAGAGGATGCAGCAGCTCCCAGCTACCCCAATTTCCAAACCTAGCATATTCTCACATGTCCTTTTGGAGTTGGTAGGACTAGAAACTGCACGAGTTGGAAGAAAAAGGTCAACGTTCAAGGAGAAGCAGCTTTCATCTTCAGCCCCGGCTAACGCACTCAACTCCTGGACGGCTCCGAAAGGCAAAGTTTTCCACACAAAAATATCCAGACTCGCTCATCAGAGACCCACCATCTAGCTGGATCTGCCTGTGACTAAGCTGCAAGATGAAACCAAGGAGACAGCTCGCTACGGGCAAGAGCCAAACACTGTAACTAGAGCACCAGCTTAGCCAGTGGTATTTAAACCACCACAGCACAGCCGTGAGCAGGATGTTTGTTTCCCACACACACACACACAACACCCCCACCCACCCCTTCCCCACATCTACCCATCTCCCTTCCCAGCACAGGCAGGGCTAATCTCATCCCTCCATCTAAAGATCCTTTATAAATAGGCTTACATCCTCAGTCCACCCAAGACCTGACGCAGCGGCGGAACGCCGGCCGGCGCAGCGAGCGGCGCGCGTTGTTAGGACAACGCTGACATTTCACAAGCTGCAACAGCCACCGTCCTGCACGACGTGGAAACACCAGACCCAAAGTGGAAAGTCTACCCTAAAGATTGTTGCTTTTTCACAGCTCGGTCACCTCCTCCCTGCGGAAGGCAGCTCTCTCCAGGGACCATTCCCAGCTTGGGAGAACTTTATCCTGGCTCCTCCCGTACCTAACCGGCCCGCGGAGAACCCGGCTACTTACTCGTAGTTTGGAGCTCCTGGTACAACTTGTTTACACAGAGCAGGTCAGAGGATAGGCTGGAAGGTGTAAGCAGGATATAGTTTTTATGGCTCTGAACTCCTGCCCAGATAAGCTGATGACGCCGGGTGCGCAGGGGGAGGGGAGCACTCTCATGGCTGCTTTATTTAAAATGAGGATGCAACACGAACTGCACTGAAGCATTTTGGACTCAATGAAGTTTCCATTCACCTTATTTTCCTTTAAAGCTATTGAGACATATATGAAATATTCTTTTTTTAGGTGTTTCGGTTCGTACAGAGATCCTCAGAGCAGCAGCAGAGCACTTTCAGAAGCCAGCTCGTCAGGCCCCCGCTGCACAGGCTGCCCCCGGACCGTGGCGAGTTTTTTAGCGGGTAACATCTCCCTGCCTTGCCAGGCCCGGGACACAATTTGAGCAGCCTGATGCTGCTCTGGGTAAACTGCTTTAGAGCTTCTTCTGTACTGCAAAGCCGACAGGCTGTTAAAAAAATAATTACAGAGGCAGCTTCCTTCAGTGTTGGCTTCCCCTCCCTCCCCCCGCTCACCCACAGCCGTTTCACCACCCACCGAGACACCCCCAGACGCCGACCTCCTCAGCTGGGGACCTGACGCCGACCACCCAAACGAGGACCACCTCAACATTTCTCCCCGAGCCAATCCACCGGGAGGCAGGAGGAAAGGAGATGCCTTCTCGCCGCACACGTGAGAAACACATCAGCTCCCTCCGCACACGGCCGAGACAAAGCTGCTTTTAACACGTAGTGCAAAGTTTTCTGCCCTTCCCGTTCTCAAAGCCTGGACGTTCTGCGGCTAAAGCAGCAGCAGACCTGCATTCCAGGCAGGCAGGAACCCAGCACCAGCGTGGATGCTCCTGCACCTAAGAGCACAATTAATACTTCAGTGTTTCCACCAAACACCGAACACCGTAACCTTTGCTTTACTGACAAACGCAACTGACAATCGATAGCCTGCTCCTGCCACCGCAATAATTTACAGAGGAAGATTTATTTTTAAAATACTCATCGGGTAAGTTTGGGTTTCTGAGAGACAGGGGAAGAAAAGCTGCCTACAGATTTTTAGAGGATAAATAATTCAATGCATGAATGCCAAGGGCAGTACCGCACACATCCATATGGCAGGGACAATGCAGACAGTAATGTATGCTCCACATCACCAGCCTGACAGTGCCTTCAACCCTGACCTAGAAAAAAAAAGCATCACTTTCTTCTGGCTCCAGCAGCTAATTCACTTACCCCACAACACCACCGACTACCACAAGCCTTCTGTTTACTCTGGGGTGGCACCTCCCAATTCCTCGGCCTTCAGCAACCTGCCAGCTCAGCCCCTGCTCCCGACAGCCACGCTGCAGCGGGCGGAACGGCGTTAGCCACGCGAGCAGCTTGATGAAATTTCACCAGAAGAGACCCGGGTTTCAGAACCCTATTTAGGAGCTCGCAGCTTTTCACTACCAAAACCAAAAGGGACGGGAAAACCCCGGGACGGTTTCTCGTACGGGAGAGGGGAAGCAGAGAGCCAGCACCCACCGCCTGCCCACGGGGTGCTGCGCGACCACGGAGATGGCACCGAAGGCTGTGACAGGGCACAAGAGGCTGCTGGCCAGGGAAGTGTCCCCTGCTCTCCTCCAGCATCCCCAGGGCCAGCAAGCCGGCGGTCGCACGCTCCCAGAACGAACCCTACGGGCACCGCTCTGCCCCACTGTCCTACTTTGGTGGCCATTTGATCATTTCTCCACATCCCACAGTTTGGGGAAAGCATTAAAGCGTCAAGAGGATGAGTTTTGGAGCCCAAAATATCAGCTATAATTAACCGCACCTTCCACCAGGATTACTTCCTTGCCTGACCCCAATTACTCCTTCAGTAATTACTAACACGCGGAAATGTTAACATCCTAGAGAGTCACATAAACAGGGGGGGAAAGAAGTCTGAGGGCACCATTATAAACAGAGCTAATGGAACTCAGCGATTGGAAATGGATCTTGAAAGCTGTCAGATCAAAGCAAGATCTGTCTCGTGCAAGGACTGCATTACCCTCGGAGCCACGCCGCTAATACCATCTATAAAAATATTTTGCTCAAATAAGTGAGGAACAGCAGCGTTTCATCTGTCAAGAGGTGCGAGGCTTTTATGGGATTAGCCATTCCACGCACGGCAGAGAAATTAGCACAGCTCTTTAAAAGCCCCTCAGCTGAGCTGGCGGAGACTACGCGGCCCAGCGCGTGCTGCTGCTTGCTCCACACATGCTACACGCCCAGATTTCTCACCACTGGTACCAGTTAAGCTGCTTTTTATTTTCTTTTTTTTTTTTTCCTTAATAAACTTGTAAAGGTTTACAAATTGGCATCGCCTCTAACTCCCCACAGACGAAGCCAGCACCACCACCCGGGCTCAGCCAAGTGAGGATTTTTTAAAGACCTGAGGAGAAAATACCCCAGCAAACACCAAGTGTCACCGGGGAAAGCTTGAAAATCCCAGGTACAGTCGAATACACTCGAACCCAGCCTGCAGACCACGGGTGCTGACAGCTTCCCAGCCCCCTCCACGGCAAGATACCAGACTCAGCGTTTCACCCAGCACGCATTAAGGCTGTAGCTGCACAAACCCAGACTGCTTGGGATGCCTGTGATTTGGACCCACCGACTGCACGAGCTTTCCTTTAACATTTACGGGAGGACTGGTTTCTGACCGTGCACCAGCAGCACACAAATTACATAACACTCAGCTGAGAATCCCAGCCCTCTCGCCCTCGGAAAAAGCAGCTCCGTGCCGCTCGTCTCTCTGGCAGGAAAAAAAGAAAATATTGAAGAGCTGCATACAAATCATTCCTGTAAAGCGCCGTGCAGACTTTTAAATCAGGTGGGGTAAAAACATAATGCGGTTTTATCACGAACCACTGGAATCTTTGCTAAGGAGACACCAGTTTCTCTCCCCAGCCTCTTTACAACCGGAATACAGACAACTGTGCCTCGCAGGGAGGTAGCGATGAGCCACCTCTGCTGGAGCCTCATCAAGGACATGGGATCCGAGCACCAACCCCCATGTAAAGGCTCCCGAGCGCGATGCGCTTTGCCGTCCTGAAAAGCAGCAGTACCTGCCACTACTTGCTATGCATCTCCCACCACCGAATCTTCATGGCGAGGAAGAAATTCAACCCATGCAGCAGATTGTCCAGCCTGAAATTCAGGTACTCGGCAGAGAGGAGGAGGAGATGGAGAGGGGCCAGCCCAGCAGGAAAGCTGGCACTCGGTCATTTCACAAAATATAATTACCCAGCTCCAAGCCCCGTGTGTTCCCTCCAAGAAGGATTTCTTCACCGACTAATTAGACTGTCCCAGTTAAGACTCCAGTCGCCACAGAACGTCTTTTCCCCGCCGAACAAAGCCACGTGCTCACACAGAAGATTCAAGCACTATTCCCCCAGCCCAGGAAAAAAAATAAATAATTAAAAATGCTGCCCTTTCCTGACAGCAACTCGAAGCTCTTCCTCCTTTCTGCCTTAGTCACTGCACGGGTCTAAACCAAACTGAAGCCAACACACCACTGCGGGAGCCCCCAGAGTCCCGGCTGCGCTCCCGTACTTGAGACACTTGAGAATTACAGAGCATCGCCTTCTTTTCACAGAGAGAGAAGCAGGAGGGTAAAAAAAAGTAGAATAAAATCCAGTACTTCAAACACATGTCCAAAAGCCACAACATAAAGACAAAGAGTACAGATTAAGCGCTGTAAAGATAGACTTGTCAGGAACCTTCCTTTGAAGTATGTGCAGGAAGCGCTGTCATCGCGCAGCCATGTTACAATTACACACTTAAAATAATCACCACCAGTTGGAAGTAGCCCATCTGGTTTAGTGCAAAGGGAGGGCTGCTGGTGCAGTATTGATTACCACGACCGGTCTTCGCTGACCCCAGAGAAATGCATTTGTCTGCTCTGCTGAGCAGCGGAGGAACGCGGCACGACACCGCGCTCCGCTCCGCTTTGTTTAGGAGCATTTTGGGGGACTTAATTAAAACCTAAGTAGAAAATAAAATTATCTTAACAGGTTGCCTGCCACACACGAAGGAAGAAACGGAGGCCAGCTGGAAGGAGGGCTGGTTTGCTTGGTCGAGTTTTCGTCCCCACATCCAAAACCAACATTGGCGGGGGACAACCCGCATGTTTCCATCGGGGAAGAGGCTGTTACAACACCTTCCAAACAGAGCAGCACATGAAAAATAGCAGTTCGCTCCGAGCCACGTTTCTGATGCAACAGAGATACGGCCAAGAGTTCATTTTTAAAAGCAGAAGCAGAACTGAGCAGTAAAGCCAATTGTGAAACGCTCAGCGTAACTTCTCCAGTTTCCAGCCCGTCAAAGGCACCAACGCCTGCACGGCCGGGGCTCTTGCAGCCTCTGGTGAGAGCAGGAATTGGCAAAAGAGAGTAGTTTGGGCTTGATGGGGCTCTGAGCACCCTGCTCTGGGTGCAGATGGCCCTGCTCCCTGCAGGGGGTTGCACCAGATGAGCTTGAGAGGTCCCTTCCCACCCAAACCGGGCTGTGGTTCCAGTTGGAAGGGACCAACTTGGAAAGCAAAAACCAAAGCACTCCTGCACGCTCCGAACTCCAACGTGTTGCTCGCTGCACGGGCAACTCAGCCTGCTGCGAGTTTCGCAAACCAAACCCCTCACACTGACTCAGACAAGACTGGAGGTGATGCAAGCCCCAGCTAGCCTAGTAACGCTGCTTCCCAGCGAGCTCCAGGAGCCCAGACCGCCCTTTGCCAGCCAGGGCACAGCCGAGATGTGCCCCGGCAAGTTTCAGACCTTCCTGCGCTCCCTCCTTTAGGGCTGACAAGTTCTCCTGGAATCTAAGAGCCCCAGAGCATCTCTGCATAAAAAAAAATAAAAGAGCTGAGTTCCACAAAGCCCAGACACACCTAAGCAAGAGCAGACGCCAGGAGGGACGCGGCTGCACAGACGAGGCTCAGCTTCGGGGACAGTCACACAAAGGCCACGGGGGTAACTGTGCTTTAGGAGCAGTTGGACCAGAGCCCCCAGCTCACACCCACGGAGCGCTTCCCATGGAAGGAAAACAGGTCACGGGGCTTCAGGGAGACGTTTCACAAGCACGACAAAACCAGGTGCCCAAGAGTTTCCTGCCGAGACGGAGAAGCCCTCGTAGGTCTCGCCCCACGCTGCATTTTAAAGCCTCCCACCCGCCGCCAACGCTCCCCCGTTCGCTTCTCATCTGCCCCCGAATCCACTCTGTGAACACGCCAACTTTTTAAGTTAATCGAGTCAAATACTTAGCTCCTGGTAGAGCACACACAAAAGAATGTATCAAGGCCCTCTGGAAACATGCGAGAGTTAATCTGCTTTTCCCTCTCCATGAGTCTGTGGAGTGGGTTTTATTCCCCCCCCTTCTCCCACCCCCAGAAAAAGGAAATAATTGGAGTGATTATATAAAAAGGTTCCATTTTCTGAACAAACCAAAGAGGAAAAAAAGACATTTAACTCCGAGGTCCTTAAGTTTATACAAATCTCAGCATTTCAGGAAAGCACAAAGCATTAAATTCGCACGACGGTTCAGTTAAATATCTTTAAATATCGCCTACACGGGCGGAAAAAAAAAAAAAAAAAGAAAAAAACCCGCCCCAACGGTCTATACTGGACTTCAGAAGCCATCTCGGGAGGGAATTTTGCTTCAAGAGCTGCCTGGAATGTGTTCTCTGCCTATAGGGCCGTGTCCCCAGCGGTAAGAGAGGACTTTGTGTACAAGACCCGGAGGGGGGAGGAACCCTTTCCTGCAACTGGATACCAAAACAGATCTCCGAGCTCGCAGCAGAAGCCAATCCGTGCACACACCGACCCTTGGGCCTCAATGAAGAGCCGGTTCCCCCCCACACACACGCACACCCCCCTCGCAGGACAGCTGCTCTCTCTGGGAAAGGGCAGAGGGCACCCAGGGCTCAGCTCATCCCGGCTCCTGGCGAGGCGAGGGGTGGGGGAGAGCGGCGATTTGCCTTTCTAAACACGCCATCAATCTACCGGCCGGGGGGAGGTTAATTCTGGACTGCAGAAGTGCAGCTGTTTTGGGTTGGGATTCTTTTTTTTTTTTTTTTTTTTTTAGCCCTCCCCCCCCCCCCCCCTTCCTCTTTGCTAAGGGGCAAAGGTGTCGAGCAGCCCCTCCCCGACACACAAAGGCTTCTCGGCGGAGCAAAGATACCAAGCAATTTAAAGATTAAACCAGAAAAAGAAAGAAATCAACGCGGGCCAGCCAGGCTGGCTGGCGGC
>JANHFY010003452.1:9915-23334 GCA_027560095.1 Chloroceryle inda | reverse complement strand
TGACCGGGCCCTTCGGGCTGATCGCGCAGTACTCACTCCTCAAGGTAAAAGCGGCCGTGGGGTCGGATGTCGGGGCGGCGGATCCCTCAGCTGCCGGCTCCCGCCGCCGGCGCTTCCCGCGGCTCGCTGACGGCCGTGTCTCCGCGTAGGAACATGAGGTGGAAAAGATGTTCACGCTTAAGCCGGGCCGCCTGCCCCAGGCTGACGTCAAGAACATCATCTTCTTCGTCAGGCCCAAGCTGGAGCTGATGGACATCATCGCGGACAACGTGCTCAGGTCTGTGGAGGCAGCGGTGAGGGGTATGCTCGACGTTCGTTTCTAGGCCGGGGCTTTGCCAAAGGAGGGGACAGGTTGGGCCTAGAGCTGCCGTGGAGTGTGTTATGTCTGGGCTCAGAACAGGGAGCTGTGTGAGGCGGCAGCACAGCCACTCTTGGGGGCACAAGTGAAGGTGCAGGACACCCCAGGAAGGGAGGAGTGGGGGGTTCACTTTGGCTGGCAGTGCAGAGGGTGCATTCCTTGTTAAGAGTATATTCCTTCTGATGAGCTGGAATGAATCATGCTCAACTGATCCTCCTTTTGAGAGCTGCAGGAAAACCAAGTTACCTTGCCCTGGTTTTAGAGCTGCGCGTACATTCGTCTGGGTGAAAAATACTCCAGAATACAAAACCATGAATTTCTATTTCCAACTGGCAATAACAACCAAGTGTGGCTCTCTTGTTTCCTCTGAATTCCATGCCCCTGCCCGTGGGCTCTGCTGAGTTACCCTTTGCTGTGCTCCTCTCCTGCCTGTGACCCTTCCAGGGAAGACAGAGGCCGCTCTCCCCAGAGGGACTTTCACATCCTCTTCGTGCCACGCCGCAGCCTGCTCTGCGAGCAGTGGCTGAAGGAGCAGGGGGTGCTGGGCTCCTTCATCCACCGAGAGCAGTACAGCCTGGACCTGATACCCTTTGATGGAGACCTACTCTCCATGGAGTCTGAGAGCGCATTCAAGGTAAGCGCTTGTCTCACCTCCAAGGAAAAGCGCTGTGCTGTTTCATGTCAGCTGGTGGTACAGAGGCTCAGGGAGGGTTTGTCGATGACCGTGCAGCAGGGAGAGGCCTCACAGAGCAAATGTGGCTTGATCCCGAGTGCTGAACTGAGCCTGAACGCCTCCATGTGTTTTATGACTGAATGTTGAAGGAACAGTCACTGCACCAAGCTGCACCCCAGTTCCTCCAGCTTTAACTGCCAGTGGGATTGTCACCAGTTGAGCACTCACAAGGCTTAAAGTACCTAGTCGTTACAAAGACCCAGGAGTTTGTGTCAATACAGAGCCAAAGTGCCCCGTACAGGGGTTAATGATGGGCACTAAGCTGCATGGAGAGGTGACAGCTGTCCCACACCAGCTGTGCATCCTGTTCTCTGAGCACTGCATCTCGGGAAAGAAAGGTTTGATGGTTTCTCTGTCACCTTCAATTGGGAATCCTTCTTGTTGTTTAGGAATGTTACCTGGAGAGTGACCAGACGAGCCTGTACCATGCAGCAAAGGGACTGATGACACTGCAGGCTCTCTACGGAACCATCCCACAGATTTTTGGAAAGGGCGAGTGTGCCCGGGTAAGGCAAATGTTGCTGCTGAAAAATCAATGCGTCTTGTTCCTTGGAAGTGCCTGAAGGAGTGTCTGGATTCCAGACATGGACCCTTCCGGTCGTATTGGAGTTTTGGGATTGTGGCCATCTGGTCTTTGTCATCTCTGGCCAAAAGAGCAATCTTTGCTGTTCCACGAATCTTCCTGCTGGGAGGATTTACCTGATTTCTTACACTTTTTGCTCACAGGTGCGCTGTCTTCACTGTTTCGGCAGTTGTTCTTTCTGTGGACTTTAATCACTTAGCTGCTTTCTTGGCATCAGAAAGGCTGAATAAAGCAGGAAAACTGTAATGTCCTGCTCAGGCCTTGGCTTTTTCATATCTCGCTATAACTTGCCCTTTTGTCTTCTCTCTGGTCCACCTACGATTTATTTGGTACCTTTTGTAATAGAGCAGTGGCTTGAGGTGATGGTAGAATCCACCTGTTGCAGCCTCCACCATAACCAGACCAACTGGATTAATTTTCAGCACGTGGCCAATATGATGATCAGGATGAAGCGCGAGTTCCCTGGAGGCCAGAACTCGATATTTCCTGTCTTTGATACCCTCTTGTTGCTGGACCGCAACGTGGATCTGCTGACGCCGCTGGCTACGCAGCTGACGTACGAGGGGCTGATAGACGAGATCTACGGCATCCAGAACAGTAAGTGCTGCTGGGTGAGGGGAGGGCTCCAGCTGCTGGAGCAGGTTGTGGTCTGGTTGTGTGCAACTCAGAGGGGACAGGAACAGTTTGTGAAAGATTGTTCAGAGCGCTCCTGCTCTTCAGGAGGGAGTGAGAAGAACCCCTGGAAGGCATTTATGGGTTTTAATCCCTCCTGCTGTACTGGAGACTGGCTGGAAAGCCACTTCCTGGGCTGCAGGGCAGCTGCCACTTGGGTGCTGATTATGTATGTGTGTATAGATCTGTGGGTGCTTGGGTACAGGCTGACTCTTGCTAATTAACACATAGGCACTGAGTCATCTGGGTGTTTCTGTTAGCTTTGCTGCTCCAAACTCAGCTCAGGGGACACATTTCCTCAGCATGCTTAGCTTAACTTCTGGCAGTGAGGTTCCAGTCCTTGTAAGGGTTGTTTCTCTGCATTTGGTAGCTTATGTGAAACTCCCTCCTGAGAAGTTTGCCCCGAAGAAGCAAGGTGAGACTGGGAAAGATCTCCCCACAGAACCCAAGAAGCTCCAGCTGAATTCAGCTGAAGAGCTGTATGCAGAAATCCGAGACAAGAACTTCAATGCCGTGGGGTCAGTGCTGAGCAAGAAAGCCAAGATCATCTCAGCAGCCTTCGAGGTGAGCCTGTCTCCAGCTGTGCATCCTTTGGGCATTCTTGTCCTCAGGTAAGTCACAGTCTGTGTTCAGCAGGGCTGTGACTGGCAGCTCGAGCTCTTGCCATGGAGTAATCCCCCAGATGGAGGAAAACCAGCTAGTGCTCCAAAGCCCCTCCAGTCTGTTTCCCTGCCTGGGGAATCAGCTTCACTTTGACTGTTCTGAGTAGGTTTTGGTCAAACCTCCTCTTACGAATCCTATAATAATGTGAATCCAGTCTTCTCTCCAGACCTCTGTGCTGGGACTCTTCCTGTTCTCACTGTTAAAAGCTTGTCTTGGAGCCAGCCTAAACCACATTTCTGCTGTGTGAGGCTGTAGTTCCCATAATAAGAATCGCTTCCTTCAGGCTGCACAACAGTCGGGTGCTGCTGACCTCTGCAAGACACCAAGGGTTAATTTTAGTGTACTGCTCAATTCCACTTGGCTGCTGTTGTTACCTGTTAACTGAAAGGTCCTTTTCCCTTTGCATTCACTGATGGTGCAGCGGAAAGGTTGTAAGAAAGAAAACTCCAGAGCACACATTCCCAGAGTATCATGGCTGGCACGAAAAACAACAGGAGTGGGAGGAAGACAGTTGTCTTACAGGGGTTTTTCACCAGTAAATTCATGCTCATGTGTCCCCTTAGACAAAGCCTGGGAGTGCTGTGCAGTGTGTTTGTGGTTTTGTTTTAAAACATCCTGTTGATGATTCATAAAGAAAGTGAGATCCCCTATCTCTATTTTCAGACTCGTGATGATTCTTGTGATGCATTTGTTACACTGATTTTTATTTCCTTGTTTTTGTTGTTTGGTTTGGTTTTTTCTTTCTTTGCCTCTTCTGGCACATTTAAGACAAGGTATCGGTATCTTCACTGACATACTGTGTGCTCAGCCTCATCTCCTAGTGAACATCTGTGACTGCAGTAGTAGTGCTGAAGGTGCTAAAGATGGATTAGTCATACTGTTGGGTTTGGGTTTTTTAGAAGAAAAAAGAAATTTAAGAAATTGTCAGAGGCAATAGGTGATAATGAAACAGCAGCATATTGGCAGCAGAGGACTTCTTAAATTGCAGGTTGCTTCATTATCACTCTCCTGCCTGCACTTGCCCATTTAAATCCTTCACGTATGAGACAAACTATTATTTTAGTTCCAAGTTGCAGCAAGATGCAAACAGCACAAATGAAATGGAGCAGGCCAGAAGACTCAGAGCTGCAGTCTGCATTGTGCTTCATTAGACCCTTGCTCAAAACCTGGGACTTGTTAGAGCCAGGTACAGGAAGGGCATGGCTTCTGCTGGTGAGGACACAGCCCAGGTCCTCAGCATCCTTCACTGCTGCTTTGAGGGCATGTGTCCTCTACCTCTGGCCACGACTGCCTGAGCTCCTTGTTCATGGGCAGATGGCAAAGCAATTCATCTTTGCATGGAAAAGTTCGTTTTGCTGGTAGGGAAGCAAGACAAAGGTGGAGGAAAGCAATTGGCACCACTGGTATAAGGGAACAAAACCAGTTTCATGATCCTATTTATTACGTCCTGCCTCATGTAACGACTGAAGGGCTGTTACAGCTTATGTTGTGACTTCTAAGATAAGCATTTAAAGTCTTCTGCCTAAAAGGTTGTGTATCTCTCTTAGTATCCACTGGTGCAGTGAGTACAGTGAAAAACGTTTTGATGATAAGATGATCTCGTTGGTGTTATTAATCTGAACAAGACTCAACCTCAGCAATGGATTTCTTTAGGAGAGACACCACGCGAAAACCGTCGGAGAGATTAAGCAGTTTGTCTCACAGCTGCCACACATGCAGGCAGCGAGAAGTTCTCTAGCAAACCACACCTCCATTGCAGAACTCATCAAAGACATCACCAGTGAGTATTCGTTCAATGGTCTTGATTTGAGTGCAGCAAGATGCAAGACAACTTGATGGGCATCAGTTGGCTTGGCTCCATCCAGTGCATCTCTGCTGAAATGTTAAATGTAGAAAATAAGCTGTTGGTTGCCACTGTATTGATTTTAATTTTTTTTTCCCAAAGCATCTGAAGATTTCTTTGATAATTTAACAGTGGAACAAGAGTTCATGTCTGGAATAGACACAGACAAGGTAAGTAGATAATGACAGTGGGTCTTACATCTTCCATGAAAACCAAAACCAGTGTTTTTCATTGGGTTATTTTCCATTTGGGCTTTTTGAAAGAGGAAACCATCTGATGCAGACGTTTGTCTCCTTACAGCGTCGAGGTTGTGAACTCCCCAAGTGTCTGTAACTATTGACTGTGGAACCAATGTGCTTTAGAAAGACACTGGGTGGAACCGGTGCTGGTTCACTGTTTTATGGGTGACCTTGAGCTGCTTGCAGAGCAGCTACATCCTCTTTCTGCCTGTTTTGGAGATACTAGGGAAAACTAGAGCTTTCCATGTCTTCCAGGCTTTAACAAGTCCTTAAATAACAGCTTGTGTATTTTTTTAATAGGTTAATAATTACATTGAAGACTGCATAGCTCAAAAACATCCATTAATCAAGATCCTGCGTCTCGTTTGCTTGCAATCTGTGTGCAACAGCGGACTGAAGCAGAAGGTTCTGGACTATTACAAAAGAGAGATTCTCCAGGTTGGGCTGTAACTTTTGAATTGATACATTTCTGAGAAAATCCACATTGAAGCCTCAGCTCTACGAGAGTTGTGTTCTAGACAGGCACATCTTACACACAGGTAGTGGTGACATCCAGTGTGTGGAGTGGGAGTGCTGAGGCTTCTGTGGGAACTGATAGCAGTGACTGAGGAGGTGCCTGTGTATGTTTTACAACCTGTAGATAGATGCAGAGAGGTTTATATCTTTGCATTTTCTGCTATCATAATTAAACACACTAAATGGGATACACTCTAGAGAGATCTTAAATGAAATAACTTTTTAAAACTATTTATTTTTTTAACACTCTGGTCATGGATTATTGCTGTGGTATTAAAGGTGAATTCTTCCTATTGCAGACTTATGGCTATGAACATATATTGACCTTAAACAACTTAGAAAAGGCTGGACTCTTGAAACCTCAGACAAGCGGTAGGAATAACTACCCAACGATCAGGAAGACCCTGCGCTTATGGATGGATGATGTTAATGAACAGGTAAACGGGTGCCTCAGCAGTGAACGTTACATCTAACCGTAGGGGGTTATGTGCTGCAAGAAAAAACTCTTTTCTTTTTTTTTTTTTATATAATTATTTCTCTGGTTTGGTTTTGCAGCATGCAGTAGCACTCACCGGCTGCTCCCCTTCTGCTCTCTCCTGCAGAACCCCAATGACATCTCCTATGTGTACAGTGGCTACGCTCCACTGAGCGTACGCCTGGCACAGCTACTGGCCCGGCCTGGGTGGCGGAGCATAGAGGAGGTCCTAAAGATGCTGCCAGGTCCTCATTTTGAGGAGAGGCAGCAGTTACCTACTGGCCTTCAGAAAAAGCGTAAGTTTTGCTTCATTGTTTTTTTCTCATTTTCTAAAGGGAGATCTATCTCTGTTAGGCTGGAATGAGGCAAATGAAAATCAGAGACCAGGTGTCTGTCTCATCTCCCCATCTCACTAAAATGTTGGCATCACTCCCCTTTACATCCTGTAAAGAGACTGGAGCTGGGAGCAGAGCCTGCATTCCTGGACAGTCTGGTGTTCCACCCAGTAGGTTTCTCCTCTAATTCAGCTGCTAAATTTATCTTACTTTTAGGTCATTTTGAGTTTGACTGGCAGTTGATTGATAGGAGACTTCAAAGTAAAGCTAAGACCACCTGTAATTTTCTCTGAATGCCCAGGTCAGCACGGTGAGAACCGAGTCACTCTGGTGTTCTTCCTGGGAGGTGTAACATACGCAGAAATCGCTGCGCTGAGATTTCTCTCCCAGATGGAAGATGGAGGCACAGAATATGTCATCGCCACTACAAAACTGATTAATGGAACGAGCTGGATCAAATCCTTGATGGAAAAACTGGAGCCTGCGCCTTTCTAGGGTCTGTGGCGAGAGACAGTAGAAGCAAGAGGTCTTGTGTGACAGGGGCACATTGGCTCCTGGTCTTCTGGTGTGGCTGCTTGAATGTCGAAGAAACAGAACTGTGGCAGAAGCTCTCCTGAGACCAGGTCATGATGCAGTTACCCCCCATCCCTCTCAGCACTTGTGTTTGTGGAGCTGCCTAGTAGACGAGCAGTGCTGAAAGGGACGAACAAAGAAACGGGGAGAAAGAAAGATCCCTGCTGGTTGTCTGAACTGGCAAACAAGCGCTGGGAGAGCCCTGGTCCCGCCTGGCAAGTTGCTGGGGTTTTTTTCTTTCAGTTTAGTTATAGTGGGCTATGTGATTACTTCTTTTTACCCTCCTAAGGTGCTGAGGAGGCGGGATGTTTACCGTTCCTGATTTCATACTAACAGGTTTCCTGCAGCAGCTGCTAAACTTGAACTATCCACATGCACGTCAACAGCCCAGACTATGAGTACAACCAACTGCACCCGAATCACAAGGGAGATGCTTCAGCCTTTTCCTTCAGTTGGTGTGAGGCAGCTTGTTTGTCCTGGGTACACCCACCTGACTCTGGAAGGCAACTCTAGGGCATGAATGACATCAGTGTGTCAAGAGCTTATGTTTGAAGACACACAGACGCTCTCTGCATGGGACTTGGGCCAAAAATAGCTACATCGGTGATTCAGTAAACAGCAGGTTGAAAACAGATGCTTTTTTTCACTTACCCCCACCCCTTTCAGTTTATAAATTGCAGTACTTGCTGGCACGAGCTGTTCTAGAGCTCAAAATTGTAAACCGGAATTTTCCACGGTCTCGGTGGCTGGGTCCTTGGTGTTGCTGAGCCAATGTGTTAGAGGCACCTTCAGGCTCCAGAAGACTGGGCTGTGCTCAGAGCTAGAGGCTGGGAAGGCAGAGCTGGGGTTCCCATGTGCAGCTGAGCACGGCCAGAGCCTGGGCTCCTACACCCCAGCCCTTCCCTGGTCACTGTCACTGTCCTCGGGTGCTTCAACAACAGCCACTGGGGTCTGTTTCACACGGTGTTTCACTCTTCAATAGTTCAAAACAACTAAAAAAACCTACCCCACACCTCAAATCACTCTGTTTCTGCTCTTAGTTGTCCTGCATAATGCAGAATATGTCCCAGAAAAAACCACTTTTTTCCAAATTGTTACCATTAGGACTGCGGGTTTCGGTCAGTTGGTTTGTTTTGTAAATTTGAGTTCTGCCCAGTAACAGAGCCCCTCTGTCTAACTCCAGATGGGTTATTAGAATAAAAGAAAAATGTACCTGATCCTTTTCTGAAAGTGTTGCCTCACTGTCTCTGGAATACAAAAATAAATATCATAACCCCCTGTGCTGTGGTAGCTGTATCCTTCTGCTCCAGATAACTGGATTACTTAAATTGAAACTATTTTGCTAACATCTGGATGTTTTTTTTTTCTTCAAGCTCATTCAGTTCTGCCACTGACCATACCTCCTCGGAAATATTTATGGGATTTCTTGTCTTTTAAAGAAAAACACACTTTGAATCATTTTAAGGCTTTTCACTTCAGGGTGGCAGGCAACTCACAGACTTCTCTTACAAAATAAAAACATGCTTGACAGCAGTGCAAGGAGCGAGCGCGGGTGGCCTTGCTCTGTGTTATTGCTGCAGTTCTGCCATAGTCAGTACTTCCACCATAGTTAAAAAGAAAATTGAAGTAGCTTTGGATCAAAAATGAGATGTTACTCTACAGAGAAAAGTAAGACACGGTGTGATCTAGTGCAAACCTTACAGAGCGTTCTTGGCTTGGCCTTTAGTTCTTTGTATTATCACCATTTCTATGTATGTTTTTTAGATCTTAAAAATTTGAGAAAACTTGGGAAACTTAATTTATCAATAATGCTGCTGTGTATTTTTTTATGTAGCCTGCCCTGCCACCATTCCAGAGCCATGTGGCCACTCAAACTAGACAAAAATCTCTTCCTGGAATTATTCAACAACAACAACAAGAGCAAAAAAACAATCCATCTTGATGTTGATTGATTCTCTGGAGGAGCAATTACTGCTTAACAGCCTTCCTGAGCAGCTTCATTATGTTCTGCTTCTGTCTTAAGGCCTTGCTGACCATGCCAGTAATAATTTGATAACAAGAGAGCCTAATTAAATTAAGGGGCCATTTTCTACATCATAATATCTTTGTAGGGAAGAGATCTGATTTGCAGTACGTACTCTGCCTTCCCTCTGCTGTCTCCATTGGTCTGGTTTACAAGCAGAAAAAGAAAACATTACCCAACCTCCACCCAAAAGACTTTCACTCTTCAGATAACAGTATCAGAAAGCAGTTTTATCAAAAATAAACACAGAACTCACCTCCCACCCTTTGCTGCAAAAGAGTTGCAGCAGTCACTCTAAAAGGTAGGGGTGACCTCTTGGGTGTGCAAGGGTGATGCTTGAGCACTGACCTAGAGACAGGGCAGCAATCGGGCCGCCTTCAGTGCTCCCTCTTGATAAAAGAGCCCATCTCAGCTCCCACAGATCCACCCCAGCACATGCTGCTGCTCTGGAACCGTCCTCAGCTCTGTGCAAGCATCCTCCTCCCTAAGCGGCCCACAGGGTGCTCAGAGAGACACAGCAGCCTTCCAGATAACTGCAGAATAAAAAGCATAAGGTGGCATCTGGCTTTGTTAGCAGAAAAGAAACCAACACCCACATCTAAACAAAAGCAGGTTTTTGCCCTGGTAACACTAAGCCACAGGGCTTAAACTCATGCACCACTGTTGGCAAAGCCCCTAGGGAAGGGGAGCTCGGTGCTGCTGCGCTGCACAGCGCGCAAAGGCACTATGTCATATCGGAACGGGTCCTGACCACACCTAGTGCATTAGTCCTCCCGTGGGCTGCAAACACAACCTCAGTACTCCCGGCCGAGCAGAGCAGAAGGGGATCAAACTACAGCACGAACCGTTCAGAAACCAGAAATTCAAGGGACAGCTGCAGAACAAAACAAGAAAAAGAGGGACGGGAGGGACTAGAGCCCATCATCTACCTGGGTAAGCAGTTTTATTTCTTTATCAACAGCTTTAGCAGGTAATCAGAAATCATGTAAAGCCTAGAGATGGAAAACTTTGATGCTCTGAACAACTGGGAAACTATGGCTGGGTTTAAAATGCACTACCTCCTGTAATGCATACACTCGCCTAAGCTTAGAATTAAATGACTGAACTCTTCAAGGAGCCCAAAAAGTGAACTCTTTATCACAAGAGCTCTGTAAAAAAATATTCTAAGTGGCAGGATGGGAAGTCAGTTAACTTTGGCTGGCTTTAGACTGTTTACAAGAGAACTAATCCTTTTAGCTTATCTTTAAGTCTGGTTTTGAATTCCCTTTATGTGCCTCACCAAGAGTGTGGATATTTTTGAGCAGGCAGAGTTATGATCAAAATTAAAAAGACCGTGTAAACTGAAAAGCCAGTAGAAGATTTTTTTTTTTCAGATCAGTCTTCACAGCTTCAGTCTAAGGGGTCAACAACTTCTATGAGCATTCAGATTTCATATTAAACTAACAAAAGAGCAACTACTTCTAAAGTGATGTGTAAGTATGGCTTTAAAATTACAGCTAGATGAATTCTAAAGCATCTTATCCCATGTCTCTCCCATTTAAAAGTTATTTTTAACGTGAGATATAAATATTTGTCTGTGCAAACTTGCATTTAAGCCCCAGTTTTCATCATTCTTTAACAAAAGGCTCGGTTTGTGCCAGTATCTCCATTAGATGCAATTATATCATTAAATATTAATGGTGGCTTCCTTGGAGGAATTGACCACTTTGATCAGAACACACTGTTGGTAATGCACCATCAGCGACTGCTCTGAACATGATGCTTCCTGGATGCACAGCCATGGACAGAGGGATAAAGGTACCAGGAGCCTACTGGACTCTGTCAGGCCCTCACTGCCACGGCAGTCTGTGTCTGCTGCCTGGGTGGCTAGATTTTTCATTTGCTTAGTTACCAGTCCTGATTTGGAGACTTTGCTCAGAACTCAAAACTCCTCTTGGACACTGCGCAAGACTCTGACCAGGTACACACAAGTCCAATCTGGCACTGACAATCTTTAGAAGGATGGGGGCCGTTAACCCCCCTGAACACAGCCATTTCTCCCCGCAGCAGAGCCACCTCATCGCCTCTGCAGGCTCCTTGCTTGGAAAGACTCATCCTCTCCCTTTGCTCACAGCCAGAAGAGGAGCACAACAGCAGCCAGCCCCAGAGACCCTACCTGCCGCAGTGCCGGGGAGAAGAGCCATGCCGGAATCCTTCACCATCCACTTCCTCAAGGTGTTGAAGGAGCTGTTGGCCTTTGTGCTGTTCAGTTACACCGTGCTGGTTGGGGCACTGCTTCTTGCTGGCTGGACGACATACTTCTTGGTGCTCAAATGAGAGCTGCTCTTCTGCTGCTGCAGCCACAGGCTGGCTGGAGGCGGCAAGCTCCAGGATCCAGCTCACCCTACGCATCTGCTTGGCACACAGGATGGTGGTCCCTTCCCCCTGCCCAAACTCTGCAAGTGTTTTGTTTCATGACTTCCTAATCACAAGCTTATTTTCTTATGTAAAAAGGGTAAAGGTTAAAAAAAGAGTGTCTAAATGTATGCATTTGATTGATCTTTACGCTTCTTGCAGTCGCTTTGTGGCTTTTGCAGATTCTTCGTGTCTCCTAGAAGCTTGTCCCTCTTCCCCCAAACTATTTAAAAGCTGCCCAGCAGTTTTCTCCTGAGATTTCCCACCCCACGCACGGCAATCTGCTGAGTACAGCAGACGGACAAGAGGGATGCAACAAAGTCAGACATGCCCAATGCCTTAAGTAAACAAGTCCTGACTTTCTAACTCTGCCTCATTAAGGGTCTGAAAGCAGAGACACAGAAATTACTTGTAATTTGTTTTAGAAGTCCTGGGGAAAAATCCTTTCAGATCAACACAAGGTTTTCCTCTTGCTATAGTTTTAAAATAAAGATGAATTAAGCTGGGTGGGGAGCAGAACCTGTGGCAGGCGATCAGTGCCGACTCAGCCCGTACTTCTGCTGATGGCCCGACCCAGCTGAGGGCTGTGCTCTGCTGAGCTGGTGTCTCTGAGCCGGGGAACACAGGGGAACTGGCCAAGCACAGCCTGGCCTGAGAGCTCCTAATGCCACTTCTGCTACAAAGGCCTGTGCTGGCACATCCCCAGACAAGGCTTGTGAGGAGTGGCTGAGGGCCCTGGGCTTCTTCAGCCTGGACAGAAGGGGGCTCAGGGGAGAACTCCTGGTTCTGACAGCTCCTTGGAGGGGTTTCCAAGCCCCCCGTAGAGCTGCGGTGCTGAGGGCCAGGGGTCAGTGGTACCCTGGCAGTGCTGGGGGAGGGGGTGGACTCGCTGCCAGAAGGACTCTCCCAGCCAGAAGGACCGCAGGACTCTGGCGCCGTTGCCTGGGGGGCAGAGCAGCGGACACAGCCCGCCCGCCTCCGCCACGAGCCCCCCTCCGCGCGCCTCTCCCGCTTTCCACCTACAGCCACGCGCGCGCCCCCTGCACCACGTGCCCTCTCTCTGCGCATGAGCCACACTGGGTGTCAAGGTTCCCCCCCCGCCCCGTCAGCGGAGACGCGCTGACGTCACTTCCGACGTACTACCCACTTCCAAGATGGCGGCGGGCAGCCGGTGGCTCCGGAGCTGCTGCTCCCTCCTCAGGTACTGTGGCGACCCCGCCGCTCCGGGTCCCGGGGGCGGGAGCGTTTCAGTGGAGCTGCGCCCGGCCGCGATGACGCCCAGGCGGCTGTTTACCGGGCGGGCCGAGGGGGCCGCAGTCAGTCTCCCCGCTCGGTTCCCTGCCGCCTGAGCTCCCGTTGTGACTCCGTACCCCTTTGTTTGCCCGGTATAATCGAGACAGCGGCGGCCTGGGCCCCAGAAATGTCTTTAACGGCCCTCGTCTGTCTCCAGATGCCTCAGCACAGCTGCAACAGCCGCTACAAGCAGGAGGAGCTGTGGTGCCCATGCAGCGCTTGCCTCTGGCGGTTTGTAGTTTAAGAGTACGCAGTACAGAAAAGGAAACCCGACCAGTTCTTTTCAGAAAACCACCGTGCAAGAAAATAAAATCAGGCTGCTGGGTTTCTGCTCGGTGATAGCCCTGACCGAGTGACACACAACACTGGCTGTAAACCAGACTGGCTGCCGGAGGCCCCAGTTGTGACTGGGTGGCTAGGACCAGGCGCGGTGCTCACCCGCATGTCCCACTCTGTGCTCTTTGGTTTTTAATTAAAGAGCATGCTTTTTAATTTGTTTTTTAATATTATTGAGTATTAGCAGTATGTTGGTACCAGATAAAATTAATTTCCTCTCTCAAAGGAGTAATAATGCGCTAATTACCGTGCTTGTTTTACTTTCTTGCACTTGGTAATTAATATAACACTGGCACTTATAATTAATGCAACAGGATTTAAAACAAACGTACTCATTCACTGTTCCACAGCTGCATTACAGAAGCTTGGTAGAGACTGGGTCA
>JANHFY010003450.1:82281-95751 GCA_027560095.1 Chloroceryle inda | reverse complement strand
TGAGTCCCAGAGGACAAGGGCGGCTGCGGTGCAGTTGGGGTGGGTCAGTCGAGGCTGCTGAGCCCTGCAGTAACGGTACAGGTCTAGAGGTGCTAAACCCCTTTGATCACGCAGCCGCTGCAGCGCCCGGGCTGGAGAGCGGGGTGGCAGCAGCTGCTGCAGCAGCAGGTTCCACAGTGCCCCTGGAGAGGGGTGGCAGCCCCCCGGGGGTGGCAGCAGGGGGGCAGTTTTTTGAAGGGGGTGAGTGCTGCTCGAGAGGCAGGAGAGCACGAAGGCAAGGCTGGCACGTCTCCCTGGGGCTGGCATCTGGGGCTCCGAGCTGCCAGCTACAGCCTGGTGTTGCACAGACCATCCTGCTTCAGGGACAGGAGCAGCTGAGGAATTTTTCTTCCAAGAATAAGGATCAAAGAGAGACTGCTCTTTATTACTGACCTGGGACATAGCTCAGCGATCCAAGCCAACTTACGTAGCAACGTTTATAGGTATAGACCCCTGGGGATAATATTGTCAGCAAAAGAGAGGGGGCAAAGCCAGGATGTTTTCTGTCTTGGCCACTAAGGACATCAGGTGGACCACCAGCTTGGAGAGGTATGGTGAGGGAAGTTAGGTGCTACACACAGTTGTTGCAAAGGATTCATTCCCACTGCCTGCCGGAGAGCAGACGGGGTGTTCTGCCCTACAGCTATTAGAAGTCCAGGAATGGTTGTATCAGGCAGATAATGTGGAAAGAAGGGCACAGCACTCATCCTGGATCCATGTTGCCCTCCCAGGATATTGGCCTGGGGTCAGTGGCCACTGCTGTGAACGAGAGGTTTCTGCCTACTGCCTGAGCCACAGGACTGGGACTAAAACATGATGCCCACAAGCACGCTGGGGAATTCACCCAGAAGGGTGTGCGGAGGAGGACGGGGGGCAGGTACCAGAAGGGGTCTAGTGCAGCCTTTCCAACATCACCCATCTGAGGTGGCAGGTGAACCCTGACTCCATCTTGTTCAGGCTTCTTGCAGTCAGTTGCTGGAGACACGGTATTTACTGGTTTATGCAGTCTCCAGAAGCAACATCAGAGTACATCAGATAAATAAATTCCAGGCAGTGCAGAAGCTGAGTTGGGCTCCCCAAGCATCCGACTGTGAGGCAGACATTCCCCACTTTCTCCTCCTGGTGGATCTCCCTTCCCTCCCTCCTTCATGTCTCCCCCATTGCCTGGTGGGACCCCTTGGCACGTAGGTAAGGGGAGTTACACACCTTGGAGGCAGCAGCTCTCAGCCTGATTTAGAACAGCGAACAAAGCCTGAGAAGTTGTAAACTGCCCACAGATGACCTGCAAAAAAGACTATACTCCCCCAGCACGCTCTGAGCAGAGCTCAGCAGTCTGGACCAGGCACAATAAAAGGTTTGAAAGCACCACTGGCAATGTAGCATTCTGGTCCAGACCTAGTTTTCCTTATTTGTCTACTAATGGGGAGTGAGGGAGGAGTGAGACCACCTGACCGCATCCGAGCTGGGCTGCAGCCATCTGGCGAGGCTGGAGCGTGCAATGTGCGTGGGATTTGGAAAGGCCAGAGGACAGGAGAAGGCAGTGATAGCAGTGGGAATGATCTGGAGACAGCCAAGTGCTTTAGTTCATGGAACAAAGGATGCTTCTAACCTGTCAGGGTGGTGGATTAGCCCCTCCTGTCCTTAGTGTGCTGCTATATTCCGTCTGAAATATCAGGAGCCATAAACAACCACCCGAGCACCTTCAGGTGGAGGAGGGAGGATTCTTGGCCAGACCCCGGCTTTGCTGAGCACTTTTTAAAGAAGCTGTTGAAACCTGGCAAGGGTAGAAAATCAGGCAAATTGTTGAAGGCCTTGGGAATGGATTCTTCCCAGTGTGAGACCTGCAGAGATGGGTCGTCCAGTCTGCCAGTGTTGGAAAGGGACCAGCGTGATGGTGGGCTAGCCAGTGGCCTTGGAGAGGCTGGAAGTCCTCTCTTCAGGGCTGAGAAACATTAGAGCCAAGGTCTGAGAACTACAGACATATTAAAGCCAGAAGCAAAGATGCAGATACTCAGCAGAGTGGGTGTCTAGCTGCTCTGGCAAACAAACAGTGCAAATGGGTGTTTCTTTTCCTAGTGTCCTTCCAGGAAAGCAGATGCACTTCTGAAATGCGTTTTACATCACACAGAGGGTGCTGGAATGGGTGTGATAGCAAAGTTTAAAGGCTTGTGATATACAAAAGCCAAACTAGATATTCTTGCAACCTTAATATATATAAAAATAAAAATATTAAGTATTGCAACTCTCTCAAAGCCCAGGTACATGAGAAACTTCCAATGCATCTGTCAGTCTGACAGTGTCTCACCTGACACTGTCTCTTTACAGCACACATGAAATAATTTTGTACCATTCTTGTTGAAGGATGTTTCAGTGGGGGATAGACTCAGTCCCACTATCTAAGAGGTTAAGCAGCAGTGAGCTTATCCGTCCCAACTAGGTTTAAGTCCACGTGGATTACTCCTCATCAGTAAAGTATCTGATCAGCTGCTGAACAGAAGAGTCTGTAAGGCCCCGTACAGAATGCAAGCGGGGTCGGTTTGGAAGAGATGAAGGAGGGCCAGGTCAGGATGAAGTCCAGCCACAGAGCTGTAGGGTACGTTAGGCTTAGAAGAGTTTATGCCAGCAGAACTAGGCAAGATGTAATGGGCTTTTTTTAGTTGTGTTAAGGGTTAGTAGCACGTAAAAGAAATTAACTTATGCTTTAAGATAACTCCCCTTAGGAAACAGTGATAGAGACCTCACAAAAAAGAGAAATTTTTTTTTGGTATATTTTGAATTGAGTTTAGGCAGGCTAAGCAAGTGCTGCAAAATACATTATTCAAAACCTTGTCCGAGATTTCTGCTTCTTGTTATGATAAGCACACACTTCTGTCTGTGTTGCCAGCAGACAGTGGATGAAGGTTGGCTGGCGAGTGCTTTCCTGGAGATGATGAACGTGGCTGTGGCTGCAGCTGCCCCAGAGGGTTGGCGTCCGCGTCCGGGCCGGGACACCTTCCACCCGAAGTTAGGCAACGAGCGTGAGGTCTCTCAGGTGAGAGTTCAGCTCCACTGGCTGACCTCTGCTCCCGGTGAAGAGATGGGCTATTCTAGAAAGCAGGTCACCTGAAATCTGAACAGGTCTGACACCAGACTCTCTCTCCTATGTGTGAGCAGAGTGAGCATCTGCACAGCGGGAAGGTTTCCTCACTCAGGGGGGGTCTGGCCCTTCAGTCGCCTGGGAACTGGCTGGAACTCTCTTCTCCCCTCTGCCTACTGGGAAGTGCCCTGTGGCCACCGGTTGGGTACCACCAGAGTTTCTAACTTTGGGAGCTTATCTCCGTCCCCAGCGTGAGGCAGAGTGATGCTTCAGTGGAGCTTACTCAGAGCTGTCCCCACGCGGGTCGGATCATCTTCCCACTCGTTCGGACTTCATTCACCCACTACAGCTCTGGGTTCCTCACCTCACTGCTGGGTAAAGCCTCCCGTGGGCAGGTGGGGTGCCGGGACATTTATGGGTCTTGATTAGCAAATCAGTTTGATTACAGAATATCGTGTAGGAAATTGTGGGCACAGAAAATCTACAAAAGATCTCTAGAAGCAAACTTCCCCTAAGCAGCTGCTCAGAACGAGCTTTAGAGTTTCCAGGGGCAAGGCGAGCAGAGACACACACCGCAGGCAAGAGGTCCCCGAGTGCAGCAGGAGAGGAATTCCACCCTCCCCAGGAGCTTGTGAAATAGAAGCCCCTGAGCTAGGCAGAGTTTGAAGGAGTGGGCTTTGGCTATCTCTCACCCTTGAGCTTTGAAAGAAGCAAGAATGAAATTAAACGATGCTTCTACTGATCAGAATTGTTAGGTACTCAGATCTGCAGGGACTAGGGATGCAGGCACAGCACGTGTGATTAGCAAGGGGCAGCAGCCAGCGTATCCTGCATGGGTGGTCAGGATGCTGCTGTAAACACTGTAAAAGGATTCAGTAAGGGAACAAAATAAAACTTTATTAGAGATTGCAAACAGGATTTTATGAGGTATTGGTCGTGCTTAGTTGAGTGACTGATTGTTTTTCAGAGATAGAGTTGCCACAGTAACTGTGGCAAGGCAGGGAGGGTATGCAGCTGAGTTTTCAAAGGCATTCAGTAAAGTCATTTCTCAGATTATTAACGAGAGGTTCGAAATTTGCCTGCTCAAAAGAAAACTGCATCAAAATGTTAAGAATTAAAAACCCATAAATTCGTTTGCTGGCTATTTCTGGGGGTATGTACAGCTTCTCAGGGTTCAGAAACACGGTCATTCTCACATTTTCAACCCGTTCATATTCTTCCTGCACACTGTGCAGGCACAGGCACCTACACAACAGAAAAAGGAAAGAGCCTCAGATGTGTGATGGTCGGGACACATCTCAGCTCTGGGTTCTGCTGCTGTGCTGTGATGTGTCCTCCCAGATTTCACACCTCCTGGTGCCCCCTTGCCTGTGATGCGTGAGCACCAGCTGATTACTCATCGGCTTCGCTCCGTGGTGAAATAATTCCCCCAGCAGGAAGCTGAGGTCGAAACAAGAAGTTATGCTGAGCAGGCCCAAGTGAGATGGTCCTTGCTTGTGGTGCAGGCTTTGGCCAGCCAGGAGAGGCAGTGCAGATGTGGCTCATGAACCCTTGCTCCACTCCTGTACTGGGTCTGCCTGAGCTGGAGTGAATTCCCCCCAGCAGCCCTCCCAGAGCTGTGCTTTGCACTGGGAGCTGGAAAGGTGCTGGTGACCCCCCCGTGTTGTGGCTCACGCAGCACTGAGGCTGCTTTTCGACATCCCCCCTGCACTGGGGTGGGGTGGACAAGACCCTGGGAGGGGACACGGCTGGGACAGCTGACCCACACTGACCAAAGGGATATTGCTGACCATACGATGGTGCCAGACAGCGCCTGCTGACACAAAGTAGAGAAGAGATCTTTGTTTTCTTTTGCTTCTGTGCACAGCCTGGCTTTGCTTCTCATTAAACTGCCTTTGTCTGAACCCACCAGTGTCATCTTATTTTCTTCCCCCTGGTCCAGCTGGGGAGGGGGGGATGGCAGGCAGAGCAGCTCGGTGGGCACCTGGTGTCCAGCCAAGGTCAAACCACCACAACTCCTTACAATGAAACTTTGAGTTAAAGGAACATAGCAATGCTGCAGAAAGAATATGAAATTTTAGTATATGAGTCTTACTTTTCCTAATCTCGAGTAGACAGTTTAACTTGGTACTAAGTGACCGTTTAAAGAAAAGTGTCACTGTGAGAATGAAAAAATGAATCAAGACTATGGAATTTAATAGCAGTCACTTTTCCTTTTGTTTTGAACTTTGCCTTGAATAGAAGCTGCTTCCAAGGTCCTGGCAGAAAGTTTTCTTCCTGTAATTTACATTATATCTGGTTTTCTAAGACTACAGATTTTTAACGTCCCGTTCTTTAATGATTCCCCACCTGGCTGATATTATACAATGTTGGCTAGCAAAAACGAGCAGATCAGCCTTTTTGGTTTTATTAGACTTTCTCTGTCAAATGAAGAAGAAAACCTCGTGAAAGACTATGGAGTGGTAAAAGGCAGGAAAAACTAAAAGGGAAAATATAATCCCTCTTCCCTAAAATTCTGAGAACATTTGGAAAATATTAAGAAATACAAAATTTGGAAATATTTTATGATGCTCCAGCCCATGTGAAATAGGTGGGTTTGGAACTGGTAAGAACTAACGAAGCTCTGTTTAAATTAGTCCAAATTTGTGACATATGATGATCTGGCCCAGAGGTAATACCTTCTCCATAGTTTTTTCTTGGTTTTGCCTGTGCTGATGAAGTCACAGCTCTGTGCCAAAGTGTCAGCAGGTTTTGAAATGAATCCTTCACTTCAGGGGAGGACACATTCCCTGCTACGTTAGGCCTCCGGGTTCCTGTAAAGTATTACACCCTGCCTTTCGAATCGAAGGATGGATTTGGACATTATTTCTGTTTGCCACTTGATTTGACAAGCTGTGCCAGTCTGTTACGCTGATCTGGCAGAGCACTGAAATTAGGAACAATGATTTTATAGGCAGGATGGACTGTAAATTTTATTTCAAGATCTGCTTTCCGGGAGATACCCCTGGCTGGGAACTTCCTCGCTGTCAGTGCTGGGCTGCTTCCCAGCCTGCTGGGAGCCAGCTCTGGCTGAGATGGGAGGAGAAAGAACAAACCATCTGGCAAGGCAGCTTTTCTAGCAGAAGGAGATCTGAACTGAGTTACCTTGGGGGTTCGTGTGTGCACCTCTGGATGATCCCGGTCCCCTCCTACCCCAGTGGGATGGGAAGGAGAATCGGGCAAAACCCCCTGGGTTGAGATAAGGATTGTTTAATAGAACAAGGCGAGGGGGGAAGAAACATCAGCAATAACAAGAATAGTCATGAAACAGTAGGTAAAGCTAGTGATACTAGAATGTACCTATCAGCTAGACGTGCACCTACTGCCCTGCACCGGAGCCCTGCACCCTGCCCGGCCAGCCCTCCGCCCTTACATAGCAGGCACACTGAATATCCCATCCCTGGTTCCCTTGCCTACCCTGGTGGTGGCCTCTCCCAGCTTCTGGTGAAAATTAACTCTATCCAAGATGAACCCAGGACAGAGTGTACCCAGGTAATAACACCATCAAAAAGGGGAAGGCGAGGCATTTGCAGGAGAGGTGTGAAATGCAGCTATTCTGCACCATAGGGTAGAAGGGGAAAATCTCCTTTAAGTGATGGTCTGTGCTGTTTTGAGTGGCTATAAACTGGTTCTAAACGAAGATGGAAAGAATTTGTAAATGTATATAGACAGGCTCTTTGTACCCATGAAGTTGGGGAAGTCCTGTGAGATGTCTTCCAGAGGAGCTGGGGCGGCAGCTGCGCTGCTCCGGTGGATATGGATGTGTTCATGGTGGGGTCCTCGTGAGAAGCCAACTCAATGACTCGGGCAGGTTTGTGTTTCCATTTTCTCCAAGTTAAAAATATCCCTTAGCTAATATACTGCCATGTAACTATAAAAATTGAGATCTTAGTACATTTAAGTTGTACAGTATGTTGTCAAAGCAAAGCTGCTGCTGGGGCACCTCATCTAACTCATCCCTAGGCTAAATTTCTTGTGGCTGTGGGGCTGGAGTCTGGCTGTTGCTGTGTGTGGTCCGGCACCTCAGGGATGGCAAAGAGCTGAGAAGTGTTGCCCATTAAGGCAGATCTGCTGGTACATCAAGCCTCTTGATCCCTCCAAAAAAAAATCCAGCACCTGGGATGCTGCTAGGACGAGAGTCATGTGGGCTCAGCACTTCAGAAGCTCTGAAGGACCCAAAAAGCAGCAAGTGGCATGGACAAGGCTTTTATACATCGAGCACAACCCCTTGTTAGAAGCCAATGGCACTGAGGTGATGCAGGGTCTGTTTGGTTTCTCTTTGTTTTTCTGTTTCCCCGTAACACCCGCTGGTCCTGAGAGCAGTTTGTGTTTATTCCCGTTGACACTGTTACACTTTAGTTCTTCTCTGTGCAGCTTTAACACAATCTGGAGTACTTGCCGTGTTAGGAGGGGTGGTTCTCTCATAGACTGATGAGAAAGAACATCTGAGAATACAGGTTGTTTTCATCCCTGTCCAGGGCTGCTGTGATCACAGGAACGAGGACGGCAATACCGTCTTTGGACAGGAAAAAGGGCTAGGACATAAATCTTCAGTTGTTACTGCATAAGGATTTAGTTAACCTTAATTTGTACTAGAGAGTTGTTGTGGTTTAGACCCAGCTGGGACACGAGCACCACGTGGCCACTCGCTCTGGCCCCACTCCCCAGGGAGATGGGAAGGAGAATCGGGAGAAAAAGGGAAAACCCTGTGGGCTGAGTTACGGAGAATTTCACAGGACAGCACAAGAGAAGTAGCCACAATTATAACAGTAGCAGTAATGAAACAATAGCTAAAGCAAGGAATACAGAACAAAAGGTCCATCTAAAGCTGCCTGGACTGCAGGGCCTGACCACCCTGCACTAGAGCCTGTGCTCTGCTCAGCCCACCCCTGGTCTTACAGGCAGGCAAGACATCGCTGTGGAATCAAACACCCCGCTGGCTGGGCGAATATTAACCCTGTCCTAGCCAACCCCAGGACAAGAGTTAAATTCCTGCCACTGTTGGTGAAACATCACGCTGGAAACGTCTCAGATGAGGCTTGTGCTCTGCACCAGTGTAAATCTGTAGTGAATGTGCTGGTTTGAGTTGATTGGCGTCTTTCAGAGCGATAGAGCAATACTTGGGATGACCTCAGATGTCTACATGGAGAATTATCACAAGTCTGGGTAACCTGTGCTACCTCTTCCTTCAGTAAATTGAGGCGCCCTGGAAGAACTGCTGTTGTCAAGATTATGAGCAGGGCTTGATAAAACCAGTTGAGAAGATGCTGAATGTTGCAAACCCATCAAGATAGCACATCTGGCTGGTTTGTATTTTACCCATCTGATCTCTTCCCCCCACACCTTCCTGCTTTTACCCACAGCCGTTATGTCTCCCCTGACAAGTCAACTCTGGGTTTGGCCTTATTTGTGTTCTACTTGCAGCAGCTCAACTCTTGACTCCACGGTGAGATATGGCCATTCACACATTAGGCAGCAGATCTATGGACCTGCTGAAGTCCCCGCGGTACCTTGATAGCTGAAGAAAGACAAGGAATTTTAACATGTGCTTTCTCAGACAGCAAATCTTTTAAGTTTCCCAGCCACAGCTCCCATTTGAGTCAACAGGGTAAGAATTCCCCCTGCCTGACTTGTTAAGAATCTCCTGCAACACTCAGGATTTTGTTGGCTTTTTTTCCTTGCAGTTGCAGTATCCCATTTTACCTGTCAAGAGCCAGCTTGACGCAGTGACATTCCTAGAAAGTTGTAGGCAAAGTCCAAAAGTTCTCTCTGGCTGAGACAGCACTCGGGAATCATGGTCCTACCACAGAAATGGGACAGGAATTCCAGGTTGTGTGTGATTTTAAGGGTGAGCCTGTGGATTTGGAAACAGAACGGCGTCCTTGGCCGAGTGCTTCCTATGCTGTAGACTTTCAGAGCTCTGGAGAAACGGAAGGCTCTGCTGAACTGGAGAGCTATTCTAGCTTATCAGCTGGGGCAGGGACAACATAGCTGGGCTTGGTGAGAGGATTTCATTTGCTTGGAGTGGACAGCCTTTTATTTTTAATAGCTCTTCCTTACGACCAGAGGCACAACCACTGCTGCACAGACAGTCAGTCGAAAGGTGCTTTCCAAAGCCTGATGGCACACGATGAGTTGGTTTCTGACTGCGATGCAGGATCGTGTTGCCCCTCACAGACATTCATCATTACATGTTGAAAACACGAGGCTTTGTCAGTGAGAATAAAGGTGAGCTTATCAACAACATCCTGGACGCTGGCTATTAAACAGTTGGTTTGGGGTTTTTTTCCCAAGGAAATATGCTTCTCATGGGCAACAATTCTAAACTGTGCACAAAATGCTCAGCTGCTGCATGAGAGGAATGCTCAGTCCTTCAAAATGAAGAAACCCACCCAACTCCTTTCTTCATACAGATTCTTGTTGTCTGCATCATCCCTGGATGCTGACTGCTGCTCTGTGAAACCTGTGCATGCTTCCTGGCGTAAAATTACGGCCAAAACAAAATGTGCAAGACTGGAAGTGGCCTATGGAAAAAAAAAAATAGGACATTCCAAATATTTGTTTAAGTTCCTGTCTTCTTCCTTTTTCTTAAATTCAGCTCTTTTAAAAATCCTGTACTGAGCAATTTTGGAGAGCTGTTCTGAACAGCACAAGGCACTCTCACAGCGAGACACATCAGGCTTCGCTTTTTACCCTCAACAAGCTTGCTCTTCCCATGAAGATCATGGCTGAAGGGAATGTGGTTTTCTCCCCAAGCCACATCCATCTCCAGGCCTTTGCTTTACTGGTGCACGGAGCTGCAACCAGTCCCTCCATTCACCTTTGTGCCTGCGCTCAGGGATGAACCCTGGGGACTATTGCTCTTCTCAGGCAGGATCTTTCTTTGGGCAGCAGCTTCCAACTGCCTCTGTTCTCACTATGCAGAGAGACACTTAATTGCTGCTTTCATTAACTCAAGCAAAAATTAATTTGCATGCCTGGGACTGATCCATAAAATTAAATCTTACGTTTAACAGCTGCCATTGGCTGTTTCCAGCAGAGCAGTGGGGCCGTTTAGGCAAGGTCTGGTGAGACAGCAACCATGTGACAGGGAAAGAGGGGAGTCCCCAAGTGCCCCTGGGTCTTACATGAATTAATTTATGGGTTATGCATTTTAAAAGAGCATCTGAGCTGGCAACTCAGACCATTGTGGTTTTGACAGAAAACAAAAAAGTGCGCCCAGGAAAAATTCCATTTGTTTCCCAAAGAGGATATTGATCTGAACCCCTCAGCAGCACGTGCTGGGACCGGTGATGCTGGGCTCTGGAGAAGTCGGACGAGGCTGCCAGCCTGGAAGGCCCCAGTCTGTAGCAGACTGGGCTTGCAGTGCTGGCAGCTGCCTGGCCGTGCTGCCGGGATGTCTCTGGGTTGGATGAGAAGTACAGGGCTGGGAGTCTGGAATAACAGTGGTGTGCTTCCAGGACAAAGACCTGAAGAGGGGAACCAGGCACTGAGTGAGGATGCTGTGGGGAGACGTCCCCTCCTGCACCCATCCACACACACATCTGGCCTCAGGGAGCCAGGAGCAGATGTGGAGAGGGAAGGAGATTTTTTAACCTGAGATCAGCTCTGAACCATACGAAGGAAAGTTCAGTATTTTGTACCTGTTCTGGACTAATGCAGCCAGAAGGATTTCTAATGGGGGCAAAACTTTCCTGCTGTTTTCTCTTTCCCCCTCACCAGGCCTTCACAGTAAGAAGAGGCAATGAAAATCAGTGGGGATGGAAAAAGAAACAGCCCTGTGATCTCAGGGAGGAGAATGACATGTTGGTGTCAGTCCCTGGGCTTTACTGCTTTGCTCTGCACTGCAGAGCAGACAACCTGCAGGTCCCATGTCCCAGGAGCCCTCCCACTTCAAAGCACAGCAACGCTGAGGTCCCTTTGCTTTCCGAAGCATGGTGTGAGCCAGAGCTCTCCTCAGCAGCAACCTGCTCTGCCAGGGCAGGAGGGACGAGGAGCAAGGGAGGACAAGTTCCCCGACTCAGCGGTACCCCAGGGCTGCAGGTTTCTAGTGCCCAGCTAATGCAATGTCACTCAGGTTATCTCTGCTCACACTCAGAGAGCTCTTGTAAGCAGCCACCTCCCCTTCCCTTTGCCCTGGGTTAGCAACGTGCCTGTCAGCAGCTCCTGCTGATGTGTGGTGGTGACTTGACAATCGGTGACTTCTGGGCAGCTCCAAGGGTCTCAGCGCAGCGAGGCTCGTTCCGCTGCAGGAGCTGTGCAGCAGGCGCACGGAAGGGCGTAGTAACCAGGTCTTCACTACAAACACTTCCACTAATGTATACTTACAGATAGGTGTACACATTCAGTCCTTTGCTGTATTTGTACAGCATACCTAGGTGTGTTCACACATAGACACGTGCTCACTTTGTGTCCAGGTATGTCTGTACGTTGTCCTGTATCTCCATTGGTGTGGGGGTGTGTGCCAGCATCTCTCTAAATACATATGCACAGCTGGGCAGCACGTGAACTAGGTGTTCAAATTTAGAGTATCTGGACTCAGAGCAGTCGAGTTAGATAAGGATTTACATTTCTCAACAGTTCTTGACTCCTCCTTCACATAGGAATGAGAGCGGTGTTTGGCTAGAATGACTAGGGTTAACCAGGCTGACAGCTCCTCGGAGAAAATCCCATGCCAGAGAAAGTCAAAAGGGGTGGAGGGATGGAGGGAATGATTAAAGTATCTAAAAGGAAATCAGTAATTTTGAAACGCCAGAGCTGGAAGCAATTAGTGGCTGGCTGGCAACTCTCAAGAATCAATAAAAGGATGTGATTTCTAATAACTCAAAAATAAAATCTGCTGATAAGTTAAGAAGGAGCTATAGGGTTAAAAAGAGGTGAATAGGAAACTAAATCTGTTAACAATTATTATCAGTGCCAGCACTGCCTTGGAAGAGTCACGTTTGTTCTACCACCTCCACCCGGCCAATTATAACAACGTGTATTCTCCAGGCTCTGTGACAGGAGCACCACCGATTCCACCAGCGCTAAGGAGCTGCTGGCATTTGTTTTTATTTTAATTTATCACTCAGCTGTTTCGAATCACATAAAGCTAAAGCTTGGCTTACAAGTTGTCAGTTCCAATGCTAATCTTTTGTGCTTCCTGCCTATGTGCCTGTGTGATGTGTGTATTTTCTGAATTGTAAAACTGCCATGGAAATTTCCCGCCCTGGGCATGAAGTCTCCTCTCTGGCCCTTTGCTGTAAGGACTGGTCATGTTAAAGCTATTGACACATGTTCACTCCCCAAACAGGAGCCTGCCAGGTGAGGCGGACTCGCTGGGGCGAGTTCACCGCCCCCTGACACCAGCGTAACAGGCTCACCCGGGGGGTGTGCAGGGCAAGCCTACGCAAAGTGATGATATCCCTGTGGTGGCTTCAGTTTCTCCAGCCAGGTGATAAGCAGCACAGAAGTGATAAATTGCAGTTGATTTTCACCTTTTGACCTTCTCACTTGTTCTCTGCCCACTAATCCATTTCTGCTGGGACCACTTCTGGCATTGCAAACTCCTGAGCAGTGCTCGAGCAGCCAATTCTCAAAATAAAACCCCTGTCACAGATGGTTTCTTTCTTTCCATTGCGAACACGGAGTTTCCCCTTTTATCCTCCTCCCCCAGACTGCACCAGTCCGGAACAGAGACCGGGGACAGGTTAGAGGATGCTGTAGCTGGGCCATCAGTGGAGCAGGACATACCCTTCTGAGGTCCCTGGTTTGGGGGTACAGTTATTTCTGGTATAAATGGTGAGTAGCTTGTGAAGTGCTTTCTCCAGAGCGTGGCAGAAAGAAGGTAGATGATGGCTTGCTCTGGTATAAATATTAGGTTACAGAAATCACTTATGTCTTCAGAGCTTCGGAAGAATTCTGCTGGTTTTGGCCCCAGTCCTGTAATTCGCTCTGTATGGGCACAAGTCCTTCCTCGCGGACTGGCTGAAGGACTGAAGCTGTGTCTGGGTGGCACGGCTGACAGCATTCAGCTGCTCCCTGCCCTGATGAGTTGCTTTGCTTTTACACCTCCCTCAGCTGAGCGGGTTCCACCGAAGCGGTTGCGGGGAGTGTGCGCCCCGTTTGCCCCGGGTCCCAGAGCTCCGGGCAGAGTTAGGGGTGAAGCGTGAGCCCCTGGTTTCCTTCGTGCAGTGTCGCACCCTGAATCATTTGCACCCTGTCCAGTTTTAAGGCTGCTCATCTCCCGGTCCGGAACGTTCAGGGAATCGCTGCCCTAACTCGACCTTGCAGCCGGTGCCGCCGAGGAGCCAGCTCCGGTGCAGGTCAGCGGGCAC
>JANHFY010003450.1:54119-81323 GCA_027560095.1 Chloroceryle inda | reverse complement strand
CCAGAGCAGAATGACCTACATCAGGTCATCATCCAGGTGGGGTTTGAATGTCTCCAGAGAGGGAGACTCCACAACCTCCCTGGGCAGCCCGGGCCAGTTCTGTCACTCTCACCATGAAAAAGTTTCTTCTTACGTTTACATGGAACCTCCCATGTTCCAGCTTGCACCCTTTGCTCCTTGTCCTATCATTGGGTGTCACTGAGCGGAGCCTGGCTCCATCCTCCTGACACTTGCCCTTTCCATCTTTATCAACATTCATGAGGTCACCCCTCAGTCTCCTCCATCTAAAGAGACCCAACTCCATCAGCCTTGCCTCAGCAGGGAGATGTTCCACTCCCTTCATCACCTCTGTGGCTCTGAGCTGGTCTTTTCCCAGCAGTTCCCTGTCCTTCTGGAACTGAGGGGCCCAGAACTGGACACAGCACAACAGATGTGGCCTCAGCAGGGCAGAGTAGAGAAGGAGGAGAACCTCTCTCCATGTACTAACCACAACTCTTCTGATCTACGCCGGGATGCCCTTGGCCTTCCTGGCCATGAGAGCCCATTGCTGGCTCATGGTCACCCTGCTGGCCACCAGGACCGTTCCCCTACCAACAGGTCAGTTCCCAACCTACACTGGTACCCCTTACACTGAAAGAGTTTACACGTGTGGGCTCTTGGCCAGAACGTCACCAATTCTCATTGCCCTTCGGAGGAGTTTGCACGAGGCTGCAGAGTTTTCCTACCTACCTATAGACTGGAGCACGTAAGGAGAGGAAATAAAAGCATTGACCTATAAGGGCTTTGCTTGACTCTGATTTATTAAAGGTCACTCAGCATGAAACAATTAAAAAAAAAAATATTTCCTGTCCAATGAGTGTATTTGGAGTGTCGGAGGTGCATTAACCTCGCTGGATGGACAGAATTCCCTTGGATTTCAGGACTGCATTTAGTGCTGTACCACGCACCGGTGCAGTCTCGGTAAATCAGAAGCATGGGGGGATGATGAGGCAGGAACTGTCGAAGGGAACAGTTCAGTAGTGGGTCAGGGCACCAGGAGCCTTCAGAACACACACAGAAGCGTGAGATGTTCAAACATCTCCTTTCTTTAAACTGTGCCAGTGTTCAAAACTCACCTATTGCTCAAGATTTGGAAAGTAAGTTTTGCAAGCTTGGACCGAGCGGGGATTTCTTGTATGCCTGCACTGTGCAGGATAAAAGTGCGAGGTGCTGCCTGGCTCCCCAGGTGACTGACTTGTGTCGCTGGAGCTGTCAGTGTTGGAGAGACTGCAGAGCCTGCTGGCTTGGCCCCCGTGCTCCTCCAGCCGGTGCTGGGGCAGGCAGGGAGCTGCCATACACCAGCTGAATGGTTTCTCTCTCCCACGCCTCAGAGGGGAAGTATCAGCCCTGTATCAGGCACAGTCTGGTCAGCGCTCACTCCTGGGATAGTGCAGCCACATACTGCCCTTATTTGGGCTGGATTGCAGGGTTACGAGCCAGCCCTTTGACTCTTTTTGCCTTTTAACAAGCTCGTTTTGGTGAGACACTTCTTTTCCCCTGTAAGGAAAAACCCCACAAATATTTTTAGAGCTGGTTAAATTGTTTGTTATGAACAGATTGTCCAGTGAATTTTGGCCTTTTTCTGAACATGAGTCATTCACAACCTTATTTCAGTGGATGTATTTGTTATTCATAAATACTAAGGAATAGTTTATGCAAGGGAACTTCAGTCTCTGGGTTATTCCAGAACTTCCTGGGTTTTTGTTAGTGTCTGCTTTTCCTGGTGGATCGCTTATCTGGGCTATGAAGCACCATCTCTTCACTGTCAATAGTAATAAAGGACTTTGAACAGGTGAATAGCAGTTAAAACTATCTGAAGGATTAGAAAATCCAGATTAATTACGACTTGTGCTAAAAGCCTGTGGACGTTTGGCTTGCGGACGTGGCTGTGGTCATTGAAACCGCTGCGACCACGGAGCGGTGTAACTCGACAAACCACACCAGGAAAAAAAGATTGGAATGTCTAGATGGAAAAGGATGGGATTGTATAGCCAGCAAAGGTCCTGGGCACTCAAGGTTTTTCCAGGACAATGGAGTTAACTCCTTCATAGCACGTGGGCTCACTCTGTGTCCTTGTTTGCGTTCAAGTTTTCTAGATTAGTAGAGTTTTCTTCTTCCTTCTGCCCGAGGTGGCTCAGTCCGAGCAGGTTGTCACTTGCTTCAGCACAGGCTGATAACCTGTAACACCAGTTAGGATTCTCGGGGTGTGCTTTAGGTTCTGAGGGTCTGTGTTGGTAGACCTAGTTAACTGCAAGTCCCCAAGGTTAGGATGAAGATGGGGCAGCCTCCAGTATCAAGACAGGCTGGAGGATGTCAGACCGAGAGCAAGTCTTTTGCAAGACTTCTTGCCATCTTGTTCCACCCCGATGAGCGACAGCCTTTGACATTACACTTCATTCCAGGTCACTACTTGTTTTTTCTTTCATTGCTTTTTCTCCCCAGCACTGAGGCCCACAGCAGGCTACCCATGGCAACTCCTTGAGGCGAGCCCTTACAAAATGTGATCAATTCTCTTTCAGATAAATTATTCCTAATGCGTATTTCCCTCTACCCCTGTTAAACATCTTTTTGCCAGAAACCATGCAGCAAAGCAGAGCTGCAGTGTTTCAACTCACATGTTGGCATTTAGTCATGTATCAGATACAAATGTCATGTGCCACATTGGCTGGTGTTTCATCCTGCCAGAAATACATTGCCCGACTTCTCTGAACCATGCAGATAGATTCTGAATATTTACCATTTGATGTCTAACCTTAGCAGGTACCAGTAACAGTCAGATCTTCAGCACTCCCTCAGCGATACCGTTTGTGTATATCACAAATGGGCAGATGCCAGAACAAAGGTAGGTGTGCAAGTCAAATTACCTGACATACCCACAGCCCCTGACATCCTTATCTTATGACATATTTGCAGGTCTGAAATTCTGCTGAACCCAGCACTACACCAAATAAATCTTCAGTGCTGTGAGCAATATCGTTACCACGGCACACAGATCTTGCTTAATATGTCTAGAAATTTGTGTCTGACTGCTTTAAGGAAGGATTTGGATGTTTTCCAGGTGACCTGCATGCATGCATATAAATGTCTATGTCTCTTTAAAGAGTGCCTAAGACCGTGAGGCTGACCAGAGAATCTGTGAAAATCTTAAATTTATTAAGAGTGGGTTGACTGCTCTCTTTAGCTATGTGAAATTTTTATGGATGATCATTCAAATCTGGCTGCTGGTTGGAGTCCAGATGCTATGTGCAGCTATGTATGGCCATAGTGAGAGTGGGACGGGGTTGCTGTCGGAGATACCGGAGGGCTGCGTACGACAGCGCACGGGTATCGGGTTTGCAGCAGCACGGAGGCCACAGTCAGGTCCAAACTCTGCCCCAGCTCTCTGCCCCATCAGCTGTGAACCTACAACTGCGCAGATTCGAGGCCGAATGTCACCCCCCAGGAGGCATCTTTAGTGCTTGTGTCACGCGTCTCCGATGCTGTTGTCCTTTCAAGAATCTTAATGTACTTTAAAGTACTGAAATGCACGACATCCCTTCTTACGAAGCAGACTAACAGCAGTATCCCAGAGGATTCCCCGATTAACCTCTGCACTGGAGGTTCAGCTGTGGTTCCTGGAGGAGGGCTGGCTTGCCAGCACCGTGGAGCCAGGAAGGAGAGATGGAGAGCTTGGACCTGAGTGAGCCCATCAGAACAACTGCAGTGTGTGGTCTGTGCCCCCTCCCTGCTGGCGCGCACGAGGACGACTGGGCTGTGCTCACCTGCTTTTCAAATCAGTGTCACACAACGTGGAGGGACATCATGTACGCTGGAGCACGGGACTGGCATCCCAGGACTGGAGATTCAACCTGAAAAGGGTAGAGTGCTAGCAAAGCTGTAGTAGTTTAGGATGCTTTACACATGTAGCATTGTAAGGTGCTTTCACGAGAAGACCAACCAACTGCTGAAGCACCTCTGGGGAACAAGTGTCTTGACAGCTCTTCTGCGGAGAAGGACCTTTGGCTGTAGGGAGCTGTCAGCTCCTCGCTAGTGGATTGCACACCGAGTGTGTGCGCTGAGTGGGGACAGCCGGAGCTGCACGCAGATGGATGAACGGTGACCATCTTCACTGGATGGCCTTCACCAGACTGAGCCCGTTGTCCGTTCCTCTTGGCTTTGGCAAGGTCTCTGCTGGACTGTTGGCTCCTGTTGCAGTGCCATGTGTCAAGGTGGATGTGAATCAACCACAAGCTCCAGCCAGAGCAGATTGGGTTTGGAAAGCAGGACAGGGATAGAAAACCCAGCAAGTTGGAGTTACCCTGAAGGACAAAATCGTAAGACTAAAGAATGACAGCAAATATCAAAGATTTAGAAAGGCTTCTGTTGACCACAGGGAGTAATTTCTTCTTTCTGTCAGTTGTGGTTGGGGAAAGAAGTAATGGACTTAAATTGCAGCAAGAAAAGTTTTGGTTGCAGAGAACAAAATGTTTCTGTCAGCAAGTCAGTGAAGTCTGGTAGCAGATTACTTGGGACAGCTACAGAATGTCCCTTGCTGGAGGAGATTTAAGGGTATGCCAAACCAACATTCGTCAGGATGACAAAGGTATGTATTTTTTCCCGTTGGAGCTTTGGACTGGAGAACGTTCCTTCCACAAGGCCCTTCCAGGGCTCCGAGTGTGCTCAGGGTGACGGGGATCGCTGTGCGCAGCCCTTTCTGTGGCGTTTCCAGCGGTTTCCTGGGGGAGCTGCGGGGATGGGTGGAGAGCATCTCACTGTGCACTGCCCAGGGCACTTGTGCCACTCAGAATCCTTGCTCCCTCTAGCCCTTCTCCCAGACCTGATTCCCAGTATTGCTCTGCACAGACACTTGAAGGATGGCATTTCCACGGGAAGCAGAGAGCCCCGGGGCTAAAAGCTCAGCAGGCTGGCCGTGCTCATGCTCCCTCTCTGCAGCAGCTAAAGTTCTCTCCAGAGCAGAAGTGTGGCCCTGGTACGTGAGAGGGCACACTGCCACCCCATCACCCCGCCTCCCCTGCAAGAAGGATGAGATTTTAACCTTGACTCCCTTCAGGTGCAGAAGGAATCAAACCTTGGGGTCCCACTTGCTGGATGAACTCTCTGAATGCCGTCCTAGATCACCAGACCCTTTTTATCCTTGGTGGCTTTGATAGATTCAGGTATGGACCATGACAATGGTTATTGGACATATATTCCCACGTACAATCTCTAAAGTGCCTTTCCCAAAACACTTCCATTAAGCAAACTTGTATCATTTGCACCTAGTTTGAAAAGAAACCTTCAAGAGTTTTCCCAAGTTCCCTTTCTATCCTTAAACTGAGCGCGCTGTAGCATTATAAGGTTCTCTTCTCTCCAGGCAGCCTGTGTTCTTCATCTCCTAGCCTTGCAGATTTGTGGGCAAGCAGCTTGGATGTCTAAACGTGTGGATCAGCATATGGGCCTTTCATATAGCGTGCGTGTTGCTCACAACAGTAGCAGTCGAAGGCAGGCATTCAGGAATCCTGGGTTTGCTCATGTCTGCTGCTTTGCTTGTTGCCTTTATGTGATTGTGTGGGATTTTCCTTGGCAGAGAGCGCTGTGTTAGAGATGATGTATTAGCAATGATGCAACTTATTCAATCGTTCAGAAAAAAAACAAAAATCCCTGGAATTCTAGCCCTTATCTAGTATAGCACACGGTGCGCTTCAGCCGGAGCTCCTGGAAGAGGAGCTGGAGCTGTTTGTAGCTGGTGATGGTGTGTTTCCCAGGGTGAGCATCCTAGGTGAGGCATTCTTCCTCCTCCTGACCGCACAGAACCACCTCACAGGAGCCCCTCAATTCTGGCTTCAGCTAAAGGTGCCACTTAGACATACCTCAGTGTAATGAAACTGGATTTGGGGCCAAATCTGCATGGAATGGTCATTTAATGCTAAAAAAAACGGTCATTAATGGAATGAAAGTTTATCTGGGGAGATAATTTATCTGGGAAGAATGTCTAGTGCTTCTGTACATCCACTTATTTCACCGTGGACATATTTCCTGGACCTGACATTTTCCTCAGCCAAGCTCCACTTCAGGAGTTAGTAACTATTAAAACTGCCTGCCTTTTCCCAGCCTTTTCCAGGCAGTGAATTCCTAGGGCTATTTTTTTTTTATACTTGCTTTCCATTCTGACAACAGGATTTATGCCAATATTTTTACCTTAAGTCATGGGTCCAAACCCCATCCGCTCCTGCAAACAAGAAGTGGTGTGAGTGCGGGGGTAAGGTCACCAGTGAGAGCAGTAAACTCACCCCAGTGGTGCTGCTCACGATGCTCTTGCAAAGGCAAAACACGAGGGGACAACGGGGTGTCTGAGGTAAGAGAGTGAAAAGACTTTTGGAACCCAGCAGTGCCTGCTGCGAAGATGGGATGGGGTAGAGTAGCACAAGTGATACAGGATTATCTTTTTCAAGTCCAAGAAAAGCAGGGATGACAGAAATATGTATATTTTTTGAATAGTTCATGGTATTTATTCTTCTCTGTAGCTATAGTTATTTAAAAAAATAAAACATCAGGTGATTTAGAAATGCTTTATCTGTATTGTTCCCTGTTTGGAAGTGAGATACAGAAGGGAATACAGGGGCAGAATAATAAAAAAAGCCTTTTGAAATCTAAATACAAACACATGCAAGGTTTCTGCTGACTCGAGGTCAGCTGGTCAAAATCAGCCTTGCTGTAAAGAAGCACAGAGGGAGAAAAGCATCTGTTTGTGAGTACATAATCTAATCTCCCACATTTTTCCATCTGAGAAATACGAAACTGAAACAAATGACAACCTCCTGACAACAGATCCATCATACCACATTTGCAGCGTTACCGGTGAAGAGGGGGTAAGAATGTTAATGGGGAACAGAGAGGACAAGGTAGATGGTGAAACCTGCTTAGCATGCCCGTGAGGAGCAAGCAGAATAGTTGGCTTGGATTCACACCCGCAAATGGAGAAAAATGAGTCATGGCACTTCTAACAATGAACAGCAAATGTCTTTTCAAGAGGAAATATTTAAAATGCTTCGATGCAGTAGCAGTCTGCCATCCTCACACCGAAGGCTTGCCATACAGCTCGGACTTGCCCCTGGTGTGTGAAGGCAGTGTCAACAGGCTAGTCTGGATGGCTGCAAAAGGAGGCAGAACCTCGGGGCTGTGGGAGAGAAATGCACCCCCACTGAGCTGCAGCTTATTCCAGGAAGGGAGTCATTTTGCATGGCATTAAAAACACAGATCTTCCAGCAGCACACCTTGCACAAGCCCCTCGCTGGTGCTCTGCTGACGTATGGGTGTAGGGTAATATCTTCTCCAAAGGTGGCTGGGATCCCTAGATAGAGTTCAGCAGATCCCCTTTCCACTGGTTCAGTTCTTCTGCCTGAATCAAAGGCCCTGGTTTCCCAGGAGAGCCTGCTTGCTGCCGCCTTAGTCATGTCTGGCTTCATCTCTCCCCTGAAGAGCACACTCTGCCCCAGGACTGGTTTGGGATTCTGGTGGCTCAGGGATAACAAAGGATGGTCTGGACAGGTGCCTCCACCTGACAGTCGAGGAGGATGGAGGAAATTGCCACCTTTAGAAGGAGAGTCTGGCTGGCTGGCTTAGGAGGTGCTCAGAGAAGATGTAGAAATGCATCTAAATACCAGGGTACAAATCCATCCTTTTGTTGGCTTTTGTGTACGAGCTGTATCATTAGGCACAGAAAGAGAACAGTAGCTCCCACAGCTTTCTGTAGGGCAGGTTCTGTATCAGGAACACCAGTGGGTCACAGACTGACGTGCCTCTGCACCTACCAGCACATCTGGATTGTGTAAACTCCGTGGTTTGTGACAGCTCTTTAAAAGGTATCTCTTAAAATAGGAAAAGTAAAAAATTAGTAGCAATTTATTGTATGTAAGGTTTAAAGAGGATGACATTGCCCACTTAACCCAAAGGCTTTTCACAGTAAAATGGCAAAGTATTTTTCAGTATTTTATTGCACCCATTGTTCTGTCTTCTGAATTCTTTTTTTTAAAGTAATCAGTTCAAGCCCTTATAGTGTATTTATTGTGATTGATAATCAATACAAGATGATATTTTCGATGAGGAAAAAGCACTTCCCATCTGGTGGGAAGAGAAAAAATACATTGTTTGACTAAAATCTCTCTTGTACTCACTCCCATAGACATGTATCCAGGAAAACAGGAGAAAACACTTCCTAATGGAAATAAGAGTGGAATTCTGGGTAGAAGTGATTTCGAGTGCACACACCTCCAGCAAACATGTTCCTGATTTATAGGATACAGACCACATTATTAATATTGCCAAGTGTAATAAATCGTGCAGGATTTCATGCCGATTTGTTAAATGTAACGTATTTTAAATAGCACTTAATGATATTTTTATTTATGCAAGGCTGAGTGAAATGGAGATCTGGTTCTCCTTTTGCTGTGGCAGTCACAGCGAGAGTCGGAGGCATGCATACAAATCAACGGCAAAGAAACCACTGGTGGGGTGCTTTTCTGCCTGAAGATGTGGATCTGTTCATGCTTAGGAGAGTCAAATTAAAGCAATAGCACATTGAATTTGGCCGCAAGCACAGCTGCTCCATGAGGGTATTTTTGGGTTCTTGTTTGCCGTTCAGAAAGGATCTGGTGATGTGTGGGAGGGCTTACTGAAGTCAGAGGGAGAGGTTCCTTGGGCTGAGCCAGGCTGGGCAGCACCAGAACAGAGGAGAAAAATGAACACTTTTCGGCTGTTTGGTTTTTGGTTGGTTGGTTTGGGGTTCTTTTGGAGAGCTGTTGCAATGTTGGAGCTGTAGAAGGGCTATTGCTGACCAGTATTTAGGATTTTGAAATTAAGCAGTGGTTGTTAAGAGCATTGATTTTTATTTATTTTTTAGTTTAAGAAAGATACCATTTCCTTTTTTTTAATGATCCGAACAGGAGAAGAGCCTTTAGAAACCCTCAGGGGTGAGCAGGAGTAACTCCAGATGAAATCTTATCTCAAATCTGGTTTTAGAATGTAGAAACGAACTGAAGTTACATCAAGGATGCATCTGGACTTTTTTTCCATGGACATTTCTGAATTGCACACATCGTGAATAGCTGTGACCTCCTTCAGAATACGTTCCATACATAGGTGGCACGTTTTGCAGCCGAGGGTAGCGCAGACCGACGGCCCAGCCGGCAGTTCACAGGCTCCCTTGGGCCAAGTCTTGTGCCGAGTGGCCGGGAAATTCCCGTGTTCCAGGGTCAGTGTGAATGGAAATCAGAGCGGCTCAAGCCTCGGTTATGGGAAACATTTTGCAATGGCCACAACCAGGAGACCACGCTTCATTTTCACATCAAGTGCCGCTGCAGGCTGCTCCTGATGGCATTTCCAAACGGCCGCCGGCGATGGAGTTCTGCTGACGCGGCAGTTCAGGGCAGCCCCTCCGCTCAGAGTACAACTGTGAGGCTGCAGTCGCGTCCCGATGCGATGGAAGCGCGGGCGCTGGTCTGATCTGAACACAGCTGCAGCTAGAATCCATAACTCAAATTAAGTGCTGTTTAGGAGGGTGTTTGAAAACCCGATTAGTGTTCCAGCATTGAGATTTATTGTTTCCAGATTGGTGGAGGCTTTTCTTTTATAGTTTTAATGATTTAGGGTAATTGAGAGAAAACGTCAAGTGGAGAATGTAGTATTTTAAAATGCAGGAATAGAACAAGTAACAAAAGTCAGATTTGCTCGGATGAGCCCGAGTTTGCATGTTCACGTACTCACTGGCTTCGCAAGTTCCTTTCTGCGGGGCCACCGGCAGTGCCCACGTTTTCCTCGGGGCGCTCGAGGGTGAACCTCTCTGCAGAATGAATTACGAACTGCAGCACAGGGGTCTGGCTCATGAGCCCCCGGCCAGACCTGCCTGTCCTGCTGTCATGCTCATCCAAGCCATGGTGGGCAGGAATCATCTGTCCTCCTTTACGTGTCCAGAGGGTAGCCGTGCGGTCGAAGCTGGGCAGTAAAGAGCCAGGTACTTCCACAGAGAGACTTGTGCCATCCTCAAGTAGCTGTCTGAGGCAGGCATGGCCAGTGACTCCTGGGTCATCCGTCACGTGAGCCAAGTCTGTCGTACAGCACGCTGTGCTCTTGGAGACAGCTGAAGACCAAGCCTGAAAGTCTGGATTTTCCCGTATGGAGCAAGAAGACCAAGTGCCTCCTGCACAGGTTAATCCACTCTTTGATACCAAGAGAGTGTCCTGCTCTTAAATTCTACAGCAAAAGGCCATTATAACTTGGAGCTCTGGGTGGATAAATGAGCGTGAATGCAGATAGTGGGAATGAAATCCTTTGCTGAAAGTCAATTGTTTGGATGAAAGGAATGGAAAATCAAGTGGCAGTTGCCGAATAGGCAATGCAAGGTTTTGCTGAGGAGCTGGATAAACATCCCGCCCAACTTAGGGTCACTGCTTGGTGTTTGGGCAATGGACTGAGCCACATTCCCACAATCACGCCGTGGGCACCGAGGAGGGAAGGGGAGAGCGGCTGTTCCTACAGGTCTGCGGGCAATTCCAGGAGAGACCCTGCACGTGCTGTCCCAGCAGTCGACCCTCTGTGCATTGGCTGAGGGTAACACGGCCTGAGGAGGCAGAAGCCAGCAAGCAGATGTGTAAGGAAGAAAAGATATTATATATTCCAAAACAAGCAATGAGCAGAGGTCTCTACTGCAACCAGAAAGGAGAAGTGAGTAACAGGAGATTCCCTGCTTTCTGTGATCTGTGTTTGATTATTTGGGCAAGGTAAAAAAAGAAAATACTGAAGAAGACCTGTTTGCAAAAAAAAAAGCTCAAAATTCTCTGCAAATACACTTCCTCTGGCTACACTGGAGATTAATTATAATTGCAAAATGTGTATTTTTATGGTTCATTCCTTGCCCTCCTTGAAAATAACGTAGAAAGTGAATGTGTTACAATTTCTAAAGACGTCGACACAAGCAGAAGATGTTTATAAAAATTTACTGTTGTTTTCTCTGCTGTGACCTTAGGCTGCAATGGTCAGTGATACTGTATAAACATTTGTTTGCCAGAGTAACATCTTCAGCTGATTTGCAGCCCTGTCCGACGGGGAGGAGGCTGTTTGTCCAGTGAACAAAGCCCTTTGTCCTGGCAGGGATTATTCTTTAGCAGATTTTGACAGCTAGCTGGTTTTCACCGGGCAAAGACTTAAGAATAAGATGTTACTGTGGGGCCAGGGTCCCACGTGAGAGTGCAGAGGAGCCTGAGCAGGGTGGGCATAGGCCTTCATGATACCATGCCTCAGTGTGCATGTGCACAGCCATGACCAACTTTGCCAAATCTTTACCCAGGGGTGCACCAGAGATGACCCCACACCGTGCCAGATGCCACCGAGCTGCCGCCTCCGTCTCCCAGCAGAGCTGCAGCTGTGACCCTTGGACTGCCTGCTGGCTTGTTTTCCAGGGTAAGTTGGCACCTTCTGAAGTGACACCCAACTGCCCGGTTCTCTCTCAGCCTGGGTGATTGAGGCCTCGAGACGACGGGGAGAGGACAGAGCCTGGCACGCAGAGCCCTCTCCAGGAGCACCTGCAGACGGGAGCACCCCCATTCGCAGCACCTTTCCCTGCCTCGCTGTGCAAACAGAACCCCTTCTACAAGTGCCTATGAAAGCAAATAAAAAGGCTAAATCACACTTAAGTGGCTTTAAGTGTGGTGACAGAGCTGGAAGCGACCTTGCTGTGTCACCAAGCTGAGTCTCCTGGAGGTCACTGGCCAGCTTGTTTTTCTAATGCTGAGCTTGTCGAGTTTTCGAAGGCTATGTTTATAATCCTCCTCTAGTCCTGCTAGAAGTGCTTTCTAGAACCTCCTTCCTCTGTTTGTAAAAGTAGCAATGGTCACCAATGCTCTCTAGGAATTGTTGAGCTCTGCTGAGGAGCTATTTGAAAGACAGATACTTTAAATATGTTTTCTTACTTGGCCAGATTATATTTCCTCCTGTTCTTCATGCAAAATTCCCTACTGATTTTGGCTTTGCTACTTCTGTACAGACAACAGAAATCAGTATTTTAGGCTGGAAATAATCTTTCTCTTTTTTTTTTAGTAATTCCTTTCCACTGCAGAAGAGACTTGTTCCTGTTGCTGCACTGGCTAGCAGCCATGCCAGCTCTAATTTCCCCTGGAAGCAAAACCACAGAAAATCTCCTACCTCTGCAAAGAAACTTTCTCTGCTTATTTGCTAGCGGGGGAGATGCTTTTGACTTGCAACCAGAAACTGAAATGATTACTTAAAATGCTGCGATGCAAGTGGTGAGAATGGCTCCCTGGAGGGTCTGGGCTGTCGGGGGATGCTCGAGGCCGTCTGGGTGAGCTGCTTGGAAGGGGCTGCCTCCCTTGTAGCATCTCCCAGTCCTGTAAAGCTAGGAGCAATGCTGCTTAACCAGCACTATTGCTGCAGAATGGAGCTAGCTTCAGCCCGCACGCAGATTCCATTCGTTAGCCTGGCTACAATGGCCTGTTGGTAAATATTTCGAGGACTAGATTATAGTGGAAGGAAAACTAAAGGTGTGTTTGAGTTTATAAAGCTGCCTGATTTCCCATCATTTAATGAATATCGTCTTTATCTCACAACTTATGCTATTCATCAGCTAATTGATGACATCACTTACTGGAAAGTGATGGCACTCTTTACCAGAAAGCTAGTTTAATCTGATACTCATTGTTTTAATTCTTTATATAGCATTGACCTTTCATCTTTAGCATTGTGCCTTTCATGAAGCCTCGCCAGGGGAACAGGAAATCTCTCTGATCAGACATCCGTGAGGCAGCCAAGGTAAGCAGAGGGTGGTGGAATCTCCACCATCACTTTCAGTGATAAATGGGTCCATTCTACTAAACCAGAGGGCTAGTGCTGGAACCTCGGGTCCTGGCTTGGAGAGCATTGAGGAAGCAGTTTACTGTGCATCTGAAAAGGGTGACAGGGAAACATTCAAGGACAGTGTTAAGAGAAACTTCAAGGCTTTTAATTTTTCTGTTGTTTTAGTTTATGTCTGAGGTAAACTGAAATTCAAATATCAGCTGTTCTCATTTCAGGCAGGAGTTTGAGTATTTCTGCAACTGGGGGAGTGGACCTGTCCCAGACACTGGGAAATCAAAAGCTTGGGTTCAGCAGCAACAGCAGCAAAAAATCCAAACCCCAAAAGATAAGAAAAAATTCCAGTGACTGTCAGTTGAGAGGTTAATGTTTTGAAAGATATGAGTATGTAAATGTGGGAATTCCATGTCACCTGTCCGACAGGCAGCTGCTGTGGCCACTCAGCTACAGCTGATAGCAACCTTCTCCATAGCTTGTTTTAAACTGGAGAGAGGGTCCTGAGGTCAGAGAGCTGCAGCAATCAGCAGATACTGGTCCAAGGTGAAGTGCAATCACTTTAATGTAAACTGCAGAGCCACATCCAGGTGTGAGGTGGCAGAGAGGCCGTGCAGCTGCATGGTCACTGCCCACTCAGGGGGCACACGTAGCAAGAAGGCACAAGGGGGCTGGGGAGGAGAGGACAATACCATTAAGCCCTTTCCAGACAAGTCAGAGATAATTTTCTTATAATTAGCAACAGAACCTGTCCTGTACCCAGAGCGTTCGCTGCAGTTGGCTCCACGTGTTTATGAGGACACATGCTGCCTCGGTGGTAAAGGCCTCCCAATAGTTCTTTCTGGATAAAAACTGGTGATGAAGTATTTAGAATGGTACAAAGTCACACTTTCCAGAAACTGCGTGCATTTGCTATTTCCATTTTTGTTACAAGCCTAAATAAATATTTTATTAGGCCATAAGTGCACATCTCAGAGCTTGATATTTTAATTTTTAACTGGGAAAGGCAAAACCACTGTTTTTACAACTGACCAGAGAGATACAGTATAATTATTCTTGATCAGAGAGTGATTTTGTACTGTCAGTTGCCTTGCTAAGCTCACTGTAGGTATTTGCTTTGTGGCATTTCCAGACTTGCAGTTGAAGCAGGTTAGCTTTGTGTGGATTGAAGCACTTGTAGCAGAAACAGTGTTTGCACGGAACGTATAGCACGAGCCGTGAGCCTTTCCTTTGTTTAACCAGGTTGACCATGTGAGCTGCGTGCACAACTACTGATGATTTGTACTTTGTTCTCACTACACTTCGAGAAGCCTTAAAGTAATTGCTCCATCTGTTCCAGTTTGCATTTTCACATTTGGTGTGCAAGTGCAATCCAGCTGAACAGTACCCAGTGAGAGAGCAAGGTGGCATAGGCAGGCAGAGTGGCATAGGCAGGCAGAGTGGCATAGGCAGGCAGAGTGGCATAGGCAGGCAGTGTGGCATGTGTTTGGAAAGAACTTGAGGCTCCTGAAGAGCGTTGTTTTCATTAAGCAGTTGCCTCCCTGGTTCTGGGCTCGTTCACTGAGTGGTTAGTGCTTTAGTGCCTCTCTGTGTAGAAATACAGTATTGGGCACAGAAATATTAACAAATACTGCTCTGCTGTGATGTAATTTGCAAGGTCATCAGGAGAATTTTCCTAGCCTGTCAACGACAGAACACTACTACTCCTGCTGCTGCAGCAGTGTGGGATGCAGTTGGCACAGAATCCCTGAGGTTCTCTGGAGATGGGGCAATCAGAGGCAGTTGAGACTGCTGCTCTGCCTCCCCATGAGTCAGATGCTTTGAATAACCTGATAGCCTTGAAGTAAAAGCCACAACCAGAAAGGTAAAGGTGCATATGGCAGGTGCCCATCAGCAAAGGACCTGGTGCAACCCAGACACGTTGTGTCTTACAGCAGTAAATGTGTCAGCCAGCGGAGCAAGAGAGAAAGATCGACAAAGATCAGAGATCGAGAGATCCTGAAGAGCAAAGAAAAAACTCCTGAAAACATCTGAAGTGAAATCCAAGTCCTTGCTCACTTTGAAAAGCCCACCTAAGTTCTGAATAGAGCCACTGGGACCAAGTTTGGTCCTGGAAAGTGTTAATACCTCAACATTTTTGATCAAGTTCTCAAGTACAGGCGGCCAGTGGTGTCCTTCTGAAATGCCAAGATACAAAACCTAGGACAGGAATATTCTTTTGGCATGGCTGGCACTGCTGGCAAGCAATTATTTTCCAGCCCAAAGCTATGTCTGAGTGAAAGCAGTGGCTACCAGATGGAGCTGGGACAGATCTGACTGTGTGTGTGCCTGGGACTCCAGAGATGCCTTCTCTGGAGCTTTTAGTCCAACCAGCTGCTTGCTGGAGTACGGCTACTTGAAAGCAATTCACATGAATTGGGTTTGAGAAGCACACATTATCCCTGATGCTAGGCAGAATAACACGTTCCTTGCAGTCCTCTAGGACATGGATCCAAGTGGAAATTGGCTTGGCATCCCCTCAGATCACATAAAGAGTTATGTTTTGAAACTGTATTTAAAAGCAAACAAAACTACTCCGAGGGTGGGAGTACTTACAGACTCATACTTTAATATATTAATTACATTCATTTGTCATCACTTGAACCTAACTACCCTTGGACTTCATTAAAGTTGCCAGAATCCCATTCCCCTCCCACAGCTGAATGTCCAGAAGTAATCTGTTTAAAGGAAAATTAAGTGAGAGACTTTTGGAGTCCCACAAGATCCCGGGGCAGTGAAGGTGAAGAGGCGGAGAGACTGCAGTAGGTCTTTGATGCGTGACATTGCTGCGAGGCTGCAGAAACAGGAGCAGTGGAGTTGGGCTTAGGTTCACTGCTAGTGCCTTCAGGAGAGCAGTGGCAGCAGTGCCATGAGACCCATCTGTGCTAAAGTCCTGCCAGGCACCATTCATGGATAACAGGCTCTTGCCAAGCTAAACTTGTTGCACAGAGCACGCACGCACAAGATGCTTTCTCAGCTTGTGCTCAGATCATGGACCAGCAGACAGACTGTCTATGTCTATTCTTCCTCTGACCCTGGTATTTTCCACTTTTGGCCCCGTGTAGGTGTCCAGTGCTGGGCTAACTTGCTGTCTGCAGCTGGGGAGCCTACCCTGCCACTGCCCTTCAGTGTGCGGAGAAGTGCCCGCAAAACCCATGAGGAATGAAATCAGGCAACCTACTGCTTCACCACTTAGTAAGAAAACCAGCTGGGGTAAGTCCTTTCCACAGCTTTATTTGGAAGCTGTCTGCTCGTGTTTGCTTGAAGGGGTTTGGGGTGCAAACAAAGGGGCTGGTTGCATACAAGTACATCTGTGCTCCTCTCCTTGCCCTTACCCCTGGCACTGAACCCATCGCACAGCTGGGAGGACCCTGCATGGGCTGCTCTGAGCGAGAGGCTCTCTCACATTGCTCTCCTCTCACAGGCTCTTGTGAGGTTTCTGTAGGAGTTCAGCAAGGCTTTGCAGAAGGGATAATTCTGATAAGGACCTTTGCCCATTGCTGCCCCTTGCAGACATTTGAACACGCTCTAAGTACAGAATGAGCCTCGGTCTTACAGAGCAGCACCTTCCCAGCTCTTTCATCCCTGTCCCTCTTTGTTCAGTCAAGTATCCAGCAAAGAGTGTCCCATAAATAGGTCTGTTCACTATCACGTTGCTCAGCTCATATTTTACTTATGCCATATTTGTATTGCATATGTATCATCTTAATTGTTTCATAATGTTGTAAAAATTGGCCAGTATAATCAGCAATGCTGGATTGCATTAAGCAAAGCCTTTTTGAAATGTACTGAAATATTAGTTCCATATGATAAAATCCATAAAATACAATCTAGATGCCAACGAGATTAGGAAAATGGGCTCTTTTCCACTTACCTAAATACTGGAAAGATACACAAGTTATTAGCTGTATATCAAACTAATGATCCCTCGAGGCTCTGATGAAGGATTTAGAAAGTGGATAAAAACAAATAAGCAGGACATACAGAGATGCAGTCTCACCTCCCAGCCTCACACTCTCCTGATTACCCCAACACACCCTCTGATGAGCTCTGAAACATTCTGAGGTCAAGGCACAAAAAGATGCCATGGAAGGCACCGAGTGCACTAGCACTTGACCGCTGATCACAGCCCATGGGAAGTCTGCACTGGCTTCCCAGAGTTCTCCCAGCTTCAGGAGCTCTTCAGCTACACAGGTTTGCTGTATAATTCTGACATTTCAAATCCTCCCTGAGGAAAGTTGTTGAAGGCAATGTATACAGGGAGAGTGGCAAGAAAAATATCCCTTGCTGCTGCTGTATCTGGTCCCGATGCGAGGAGATGCAGCTGGCCAAACGCAGGTGTAAAAGGCACAGCTATTGTTTGACAGTCCCGTTGCTCCTGATCCTTCCATGGGGATAGGGGAGGAACAGGATCATGCCTCACACAGAACGAGCAGCAGATCTGAATGGAAAGATTAAAAAGTCTATGAGATGCCGTGGCAAAGTGCCCTGCTCATTGGCGTATTCCTGCACCTCCCAGGGTGGCAAAACGAACCCTACCACCAGACTTCGTCGCTTCCTTCCAGCCTGGGCAAGCACTTCTCCAGCCGTTACATAAATACACAGTCAGATTAATGACTGAGCTCTACTGAGGAGTGTTTCAGGTCTGGAACCCATGGATCTTTCTGCATATCTGCTCTGAAGGAATCAAAACTGATATTTAAAAGCTGTCTAAGCTGGCTTGGCCAGCAAGAGAATTCCACTATCAGTTTTGTTGAAGAAGTGAGGTATTAATAGATTTGGGATTGTAAATACAGAACTGTAGAAGCAGCTCCCTCCTAGTAGAAGACTGACACTGCCAACATTCAGCTGGGGAGCTAAAGATTTAAAAGGGAAGGCAGGGGAAAAGTTTGACTGCTTGCGAGGGAGATTTGTTGAGAAACATGTAAATTGCAGGAAATGTTTTTAAAAATGAAAGATTTTTCACTTCATTCAAAATTGATGATGCAGAAGAGAAATCAGTTCCAGCCCCATCTCTCCAAGCTGCCTTGACTTCCCACAGTGACAGCAGCAAAAAGCTGGTTTTGTCTCCAGAAGGGAGTCGGTGCATTCAGGGAAGAGCTGTGACGAGGAAGCTTGGGCCAGTTGCACAGTTACCTCCTGGAGCAGAACTGCTCACTATTAGCAAGTCACTGTCATTCCAGGGTGGAATAGCTGCCATCGCAGGATCACCTAGGTGGAAAATTCAGTTAGGAGAAACTAAATGCCACTTCCTTCTTCTGAGCCATTTCGGGCAAACCGTGCAGTGTGAATTTTGCATCTTCAAGGGGTTGACAGGTTCTAGAATGCATTCCAGACCAACTTCCATATTGACTCTTAGGCTGATTTTTTACTAAGTATAAATACACATTAAATAGATTTCGAGTCCTTCCAGTTTAGAAAATGCCATTTCCTTTCAGATGAGCAATATAATTGGTGCTCTCAAAATAGAATATGAGCTGCATATAGATAATTCCATGAAAACACTACTGGAAATTCAAATACTTATCTAATCTTTATGTCTGGCAGCTCACACTACATTACTGATTGTTGGTACCAGTGAAGCATAGTATGGCTTTTACCTCCAAAGGAAATTAAGCCAAGAAAAAGAGTGCCATTTAGTTCAGAGGAAAGATGTTCATACATTTTTATACTTTAAATGACTCCATTTGAGAGCTTGGAAAATTAAAAGGGCACTCGGCCAAAAATAGCTCAATGTAATTCTACTGAATGCAAGCTAAATAAGGATCAGCCTTATCTAACTTCTCAGAGGTACATTAACCAGAGACACTGTATAAAGTTCCAAAACTATCATATGCCTAAAAGGGATTAGGGGATAACTAAAGTGAAGAAAACCAATTTATTCATAATGTGAAACAACAGGTCATAGAAACTAGCACGAGATCGTTCCAAGAGAGAGAGCAAGAGCAAAACAAGAGCGGAGTCCATTTGTTTAGAGAGGGATGAAATAGCTTTATGTTGAATCACTGGGCAAAACGCTCTGCTTGAAGCCAAAACTATTTCCAGGTGTATAATTTACGTAGGGAAAGGAAATTCTAATAATCCACTTTTAGTAAGGAAAAAAACCCCAAACCCTCTATTCCCCTGCGAGTAATAACCCACCAAGAGAGGGAGCCAAACATCACACGTTCATGTGTCTGGTCCCCCGGAGCCAGACTGGAGAGCCCCTGGGACTGGAGCCCCCCAAGTCATCCTCCTACTGCCCATTTCATTCTCATGGTCGTGCCTCCAGACTGTCCTCCTCCCTCTTGTCTGCATCTCAGCCCCTCTCTGAGCTGCTCCTTCGCCATCACTCGCCACAGACTTCATAACTTCACTGATTCTTTATTAGTGGTTTATCTTCTGGACAGGAGGCAAGAAGGTATTTTGTTGAGCTGAGTAAATTCAGCTTTTTCCTGTGTAAGATTTTCCATGAAAAGCAGCAATTTCTTTAATGTTTTTGTGTCTAGTGTTTTAAGATTCAATTTTTACCTGGAGAAAATGGTTACTCTGATATTGACAACATGATCCTGTTCTTATATTTTCTTTGTCTTGGGCTTTTAGACTGACCCATCCCCACATGAGAAAATAAGGAATAACTAAGAAGATAGCGTGGGGGCAAAAATGTTTATTTTATAGACAAAAGAGAGTCAAAATTAAGACTCAGAAACACTTTTGCAAGGCATTCCCATGCAGAATATGACTCCCAAGTACTGATGGTGTTTTATACAGGACAATGTGAAGTCACTAGGTTACCTTTGCAACCCTGTCTGCAGTATTATTCCCTGCCCTTCTAGCACTGTCTATTCACACAGTGCTCACAAAGTGTCTATCGTGGGAACTCTGTGAACTCAAAAGGTCTGAAACCGATTGATTCGTTTTCCTTCGACAATACTCAGGTTAACAACCAAGGAAATAACTCATGTAGGTCCTAATGATCAGAAACACAACAAGAGTGGCATATGCTGCAGTGCTTTTATTTAGAAAAAGAAAAAGCAAGTTTTGAAAGCACAACTCCTTGAGTATTTGTTCTGATCTATGTGTGCAAGTCTGAGAATTTCCGAGTATCATTTCAGAAAGTGAAAATAAAGCCCTGGATGCACAAAGGTGTATCTCATATTAAGATGCTTTTGTTTAAAGACTCCCAAGAGTAGAAAACTCCACCAATGCCAAGGTCAGTGTCAGTAATTCCTTATCATCCCTTTTAAAAATATCGCTTTTTTGGATTGTTGAATCCTAGAATCATAGGTGGGGTAGAATGAGACCTCTGGAGAGCAGCGAGACCCAGAGCAGGGTCACCCAGGGCAGCCCACACAGAAACAGAGCCAGGGGGGGCTGGGAAGTCTCCAGAGCAGGAATTGTGAGTTGAGTGTGTCCAGACTCACTTTCCAACCACGGGATTATTTGGTATGGAAAACCACATCTCCCCTTTGTGGCTATGAACCACGTAGGGTTGTGTTTAATTGTGCCATGGCCACGTTTGATCTTCCAGCTACTGCTCATACGCAGCTATTTACCTGAGCCCTATTTCTTTCTCCCTATCAGTGAAGTGTCACTGGATATCACTTTACATCCAGCAACAGGAAGTACAAACTCTAAGGAGGAAAGAGTTTTTCTCCTTGGAATGCATCTGCGACCTTCACTGCTGACCGGAGCAGGAGGTTTGCCGCTGATTTCAGCGAGGCGGGATGAAAAGCCAAGGCTTAAAGCAAATGAGAGCAAGGCTGGGCTGCAGAGGAGAGCTCTGCAAGTAAGGCCAGGCACACATCTGCTGGAATCAAATGGTTGTAACATTTTGCCAAACATAGCAAATGCCATAACTGCACATTCCTTGTTATCCAAACCTCAGTGGTCTTTGTTAGCACGATGTGACTGAATTACAGCCGTGAAGAAATAACTGGGTTTGGTGACTCCAAGTCCAACAGAAGACCAGTGAAGTAAGTGTGAGAGCAACTGCAGCCCTGGTTCAGGGGCTCTGGTGCTGTGATACACCCAAAAGGCTTAGGAAGCTCCTGGGATTTTGCTGCCAGTGATGATAGAAGCAGGCTTTGCTTTTGAAGAAGTCATCCAAGCACAAGCTGGGCAGCCCACACTGGGCTGCCGTGGTCCTTCAGCATTCCACTAGAAGTGTTCACAGAGCCGTCAAAACGCCCGACTTTGGGATTAGGGAGAGGAATATATTCGGAGGAAGTCACTTCCCCTGGAACAGGCACAGCCACTAATACTGAATCTGCACTGAGCCAAGTTTTGTCCTGAGCCCAATCCACTTGTTCTTTGATCAAACAGCAAGCTGTGTAACTTCGGGGTCACTGCAGCATCCTCAGAATGTTTTTCTAGAACATGAAACCCGAGGGCTCCAGTTTTGTCATAAAAATGTAATCAAAAGAATATTCTTCCAGAAATGTTTTCTGTTTCTTTTCTAGTCCAAAGGGACACAAACTGGGTTGGATGAATAATGCCCATTTGGCCTAGAGAGCGACACAGGCAATTAGGAAGAGGAAAGGAAGAGAAATCACCGAGCCAGCTCCTGCCAAACCAAGGTGAAGCATGAAGCAAGGAGGAGGACAGCAGTTGGCAAAGCTAATTGAAAAAAATGTGAAAAAGCAAAGAGCAGCAGTCATCTGAGATTAACTTTAAATTGTTCCCTCGACTTCAAAGAGAAAGATTTTTTGGTTTTTTTTTGAAATAACAAAATCTGTTTTTAAAATACATTTAAACTTTTCTAAAGGTGACATTTCAAATAGAAAAAAAAATGTTCTGAAACTAATGCTTCATTTCACAAATATCCCAGCCAAATAAAACACTGTGATGTTCCTAAACCCACTTTTCCCTTTTTTTATCCAACAGGAACCACTCGTGAAATTCAATCCAAATCCAAATAGCTGAGTACCTTCCTAATTTACCCTTCATCAAAAAATTGCTTCATTTTAACCCCAAATGTTCTAGTTCTGTGTAACAGGGGAATAGGGGACAAATGTCCCCCCCTGCTCCCCAGAGGGAAGGTGAGTGCCAGCAAATAACCTGCCTTTGCCTTCCAGGGCCCTGAAAGGGAGGTCTTCTCTCACTCTGCATAAAGAGGCTGTGAGCCCTCCTGGGAGGTTGGACTTGGCAGAGGTTAATTGGTTTATGGTTGTGGCCATACTTCTGGCTGATTGGGATTTGGATGCAACTTGCTATCACTGCTCACCACTCACCAGATACATCATTTACAGTGCAGATGAAAGACAAGCCAAGAATATTTCCTCCTGGCACTCCTGAATTTACACAGGGTTTTCTGTTCAGGGGAATAAAATTCCCTCCTCCTTTGGTGTCAGATCTCACATGGAGCAGCTGCCTTGGCAGAAACACTCGGCCTCCGGGACAACAGAGCCGGAGAATGGCTGGAGAGTCCGGGTGGGGAAGAGGAGGGAATATCAGCCATGGCCACGCAGGGTCACAGCATCATGGGACAGAGAAGACCTAACAGGTCAACAAATCCAGCCCTTCACCAGGGCAAGTGGACTCCAGGAGATCTTTTCTGAGATCTGTCTACCTCTGCAGCCCTCTTCTCCACACTCTCAGAGCAGCTGGATGAACAGAAGCCAAATTCCTGGGAAATCTGTAGGGAGAGTAAGTGCACTGTTGTCTGGCTTTCTTCAGCACATACTTTGAGCTTGTGCTGACTGTCTTTGGTTATCTTACCCTGGTACGAGCTGTGGCCAAGCATAACCTCTTCCAGCTCCCCAGGGGAAGATGTTGCCCTGCCAGGGTGCCTCTCATTGCTCACCAACGGGCGGCTGCTGCCCTCACAGTTCTGCTAGGGGACAGCTTGGTTTGAAACCTGGGGCAAAACCAACACTCCAGCAAGCTCTGTGTCAGGCAACCTGCTTGCATTTCCCAGGATTGTGTGTGAACATTCTCCCTCAAGCTGTTCCTCTCCCCAGGAGCAGCTGGGAAGGAGTTGTTCCCAACTGAGCAGCAGCAGAGCCTCCAGTGAGCCGCTGTCTACTGAGAGGACGTCTGTCCGTGACCAGACGTGCATCCAGCCCGGGACAGAAGGGGGCTGGTTTCTCTTCTCTTCCTCTCCATCAGCCTTGCTCTGCTGGCCTCCTCCACTACTGGGTGACCTGTCACTGTGCAGTGCTCAGCGTCCCTTTCTGCTGCCACCACAGGCCTGCACATCCCTCGGTTACATCTCATCCTGGCACTCTAAGCAGGAGAGGATAAAGCCCTAGTCTGCATGTCTGGCAGCACCCACCTGTATTCTCCTCTGTGCTTCATGCACCGGTGATTAAGCCACATGCATTGTACCCAGTCCTATTGTTGCTCAGATTATTTACAATAGTTTTCAAACATACTGGGGCTACCGTGTGTCCTTTGTGAGTTTTGCCCAGTCATCATCCCCGGGCACCACACAGCAGTCAGCTCTGGAAGGCTGTTAGGGACAAGATAAAGCTTCATCGAGAAGTCACCGTCCCTCAGGAAACTCTTCACTTCCCCAGAGGTCCTGTGAACTCCTGGTGCTCGTGCCTGGAGCAGGAGTGGTGCCAGATGATGTGGTACCGAAGATGCTCTACCCCACTGGCTCAGCTGCCAGCATCTGATGAGAGACCAAGGGTTTCAGCTGCAGTGGTAAGTGGAAAGAACTGATGGGAAAATGAGGTAGAAGTGCAGAAACAGCTCCTTTCTGTGCACAATGCCATTTGAATACCAAGCAATGTCTAATTAATGGGGTTTTTTGTGTCTTCAGTTTGAAATTGTCCTTAGAGAGGAGATTATGGTATTTCTTAGAACACACCCCAGATCAGAAATAGCTGCATTTCAGCTACTCAAACTGCTTCTCAGATCTCACCGTATTAAATCAGTACTCCAAGAAAGTGTAAACGTGCTCAGATAACCTGCAGAAGGGCAAGGATGTCTTCTGGCCTCGGCTGAGGGAGAGGAAAGGTGGGGGGATGGCGAAATCCAGTCAATACCAGTGGGAAGGGCTCTGCTTCGCAGACTCGTTCTGAGGCTGCTTCTGTTGCAGGGCAGCCTGCACTGCTGCTGAAGCAGGGAGGCTGCTGACAGGTGACTGGGAGCTGTGCCTGCGACTGCGTGTCACGTACCTGTTCAGGGCTGCAGCTGACGCCCTCCGTGACGAAGGCAGGGACCAACCCCTCCACATTCAGGTGAGCCGAGCCCTTTTAACCTGGCAAACAGGCCTGGTACCATCACAGAGCTACAGCAAGATTTACCTCCTGCAGTTTCAGTCCTGGCATGATGTAACACCAGAGCCCAGGCACTGCCCTGCCTCCCCCTTGGTGCTGACCTCTCCATCGTCAGGACTGCCCGGGGATTTTTTATGGAATAGCTGAACCCATCTTCAGTGTCAGAAGAGTGATGGGGAAGGGAAAGTGGTAATGTTGCCAGTCATCCCACAGGAGGAAGGTCTCTAAAAGCTAGCTGTCTCACTGTTAGAGAGGTTGCACTGGATGGGCACATTGAGAGTCGAAGTCTGAAAGCTGGAGGTGTCTTGGTCTTCCTTGTCCTCGAGTCTCCACGGCTGTGTACAGTCCCCGTGTCTGCCCCCAGCCAGTCACACCCAGACTCATGACGATGCTTAGGACCAACTCTGAACCACAAAGGAGGTTCTGGGCAGTGCAGAAACCCAGATGCCATTCTGTGGGAGATTGACTTGCTGTTCTGGCATCTCTGTCGCTGCAAACCCTGTAAAAATACATGCCACAAGGGGAAGGACAAAAGCAATAGATCAAAATTCAGTGCAAGACAGTTGCTGGTGGTCCCTGTGGTCCCTGATGACATAAGGCTGGAAATGGCTTTCAGCAGGGGGTGTTATTTTCCTAATGCTAGGAGGGCTACAGCTGAAAGCCACTACATTTAATGTTAATATTGAGGCTAGAGACTCCATGTTGTAGTGATTAGCAGCAGGAACTTCAGAGTTCGTGTGCAAGCCAGGGGAAACATGCAGATAGGGTGGAAGGACACTGCAGGAATAGCAGGTCAGCTCTAAGGAATGGAATTTATTTTATTTTTTTATTGAAATGCACTTCCTCCCTGCTTAGTTTCTGAAATACAAACAAAATCTCTCAGGATTTAAACTTCCTCCTCACTTGAGTTTTGGCTCATGAAAGTCTTTTGCCCTCCTTGTCTGGTCTAAATGTCAGCCACATTGACACTTTGGTTTTGCTCATTTAAAAATTGCATTTCCATTCTCAGGGCACTCCCACTCCCAGGGGTCAGTTCATGGTCCTCTCTCAAAGAAGATCCCCCTTGTCTGCAGGGAGCTGTGTCTAAGTGAGGAGGACACTCCAGAAAGCTTGTAGATCTGGTCCTCTAGCTGCTTAGGTTTCTGGAGGAAAGAGGGACAAATTCTAAATATTTAAAAGATTTTTTTTTTTGTCTTGTTAAAAAAAAGGTCCAAAAGAAACATATCAGTCACTGAAAATTTCAGTGCTAGGGTTTTTTTATGCTAGAGCCAAACTCCAAGGAATCTGTGCAGACAAAAGAGAACCAGGCTAACAACAGGCACAGGACAGAACTCGGACCTTCCTCAGCCTACCGGTTCATACTTTGAATTAAAATTGTTGTTACAGAAAAAGCTTTGGAAGGAAGCCATGGCTACACACTTCCTTAGAAATAGATTCATATCTTGAAAATACGAACTGGCTTTACCATGCACCAATCCACACTACACATCACCCTCCCACTGCTCCCACTGCCGCCTGTTCACTGCTCCGCACCAAACCGGACCCTGCTCTGCTGCCTCGGTGGGCTCCGCTCCACCCCTGCTGCCCAGAAACCTGTAATGACCCAGGGAGCCCAAGGTCGTGGACTGAACGAGCTCAGCAGACATTTTACAGGGGTGGCCCATGGACTAAGGGAAAAATTTCTGTGTAGGTCTATAAAAAGACAGGGAAGGCAATGGCGATTAACTGGGGTGGACTGGAAAGTGTGGGACCTGGCCGTGATGTGAATGGTATAGAGTAAGGTGTGGTTTTGGCTGGGATGGGGTTAATTTTCTTCCTAGTAGCTGGCATAGCTGGTTCAGATCTCATCTGAGAACAATGCTGATAAGACACCGAGGGTTGGAGTTGTTGCTAGGTAGTGTCCAAGGGGAAGGGTTTTCCAGTTTCTCTGCTCTGCCTGTGAGCAGGTGCACAAGGAGCTGAGAGGGAGCCCTGTAATCAGGGGTCCTATAAGAATCTCAGGTTTTGCTTAAAGTAAAACATAGTGAAGTGCAGTAAAACATTGGTAGGACATAGCATCACAATGGCAGAAAAAGAGAACTGTGAAAAGTGAATCCCGAGGCCGGCACACCTGCACGCTAGAAAACCAGGCAAAACAAACAGCTTCTTTATTTTTGTATCAGACCAATTCCATAACTGAGCGAGTGATAGGCCTTGGCAAGGCTGGGCTCAGCTGCAGCCTTCTAGCTAAGGACACATCCCATGGCCAGTAGCGTGGCTGTGCTGGTGCTGAAGGTGCCAGGATGAGATCCCCATCCCATAAGGCTCCTCTAAATTAACTCACCTGCACAGATACAGCCAGGACACAGGGGTGGATGTGCAGTGTTCCAGAAAGAATATGAATTTCAGAAAAGCCAAACTGAACAGAGGAAACACCAGGGGTTAATTTGATGGAAGAGCAGTCTCAGGACAGCATGACTTCTGGTCTTGTTGAAATAGTAGAGATTTTGCCTGGGGTTGCTTTAACCTAGTAACTTAAACTGCAAGGGTTTGATATCCTATAAACATTTGTTCATCATTGTCTTTGAACATGCATTTCTTCACTTCTAATTGGCTTCAGTTTTATTACTGTAAGAAAAAAACCAACCCTCAACACTTAGCAGTAGTCAAACACAATTCATTTTCGAGTAACTCAGAACAGTCTCTTTGAAGGTGAGCTCGCCTTGCCAAATCTTTAAAGTTTGCCATATGTACCAATCCTGCTGCCAAATGTGGTGATGTGATTACAGATAAACAGCTTTGGCAAATTTTCACTAAGACTTTGTCTTGATCAGAGATGTCTAAAGCTTGCCAGGAGCATGTAGAAACACGTCAGCTACTAATGGGTTGAGCTCCTAATAGGTGGACTGGGAATTGTTTGAGAATACGTATTTCCAAAGGAAGAAAAAAGATTCTTTTCAATTAACCTTCAGTAGAAGTCAGCTCCAAAAGAGCATGTTGATCCCACATAGCTGGAAGATCTCCTCTCTTCCTCAAGCTGGTTCTTCAGCATCCTCCCGTTCCCACGTAGTGTGGGAATGTTGCCAGGAGGCAGCTGTGACAGTGA